>CAUYQG010214147.1:0-15658 GCA_963574415.1 Tarsius wallacei | reverse complement strand
CAAGGTCTCACCAAGTTGCGCAAGCTGGTCTCCAACCCCTGTGCTCAAGCAATCCTCTCGCCTCTGCCTCCCAAAGTGCTGGGATTACACTGCACCTGGCCTTAATTTTTAAATTCTTTTAAAGACAGGGTCTTGCTATGTTGTCCAGCCTCGTCTCAAACTCCTGGGCTCAAGCAATCCTGCTTCAGGCTCCCAAAGTGCTGGGATTACAGGTATGAGCCACCATGCCCAGCCAAGGTTTTTTTAAATAGTCCCAGGTGCCCTTGGTAGTAAAGGCCCAAAGCTACAAGTATCAAGATGGCAGTAAGAGGAATATGTACTGACATGTCCTGAATAATGGTTCATGTTCACTTTCCTTTTTTAACTTTATTTTTTAGAGTCAGGGCCTTGCTTTGTCACCCAGGCTGGAGGGCAATAGCCCCATGATGGCTCACTGCAGCCTCAAACTTCCGGGTTCCAATGATCCTCCTGCCTCAGCCTTCTGAGTAACTGGAACTACAGGCATGAGCCATCATGCGTAGTTAATTAAAAAAATTTTTTTTGTAGAGACAGTGCCTTGCTATGTTGCCAGACTGGTCTCAAACTCCTGGCCTTAAGTGCTTCCTACCTCGGCCTCCAAGAGTGCTGGGATTACAGGTGTGAGCCACCGTGCCTGGCCTTATATTTCATTTTCTAATCTGAACTCTCACATTCTCAGCCAGATGTTTAAGGAGAAGAGAAATTAGGGTGGAAGGGGTGGCAAAAAAGGTAACCAAATGGCTTCAGATTTTAGACAATCTCTTACAAAAGAGGCACTGATCTCGTCTTCCCTTCCTTACTGCCAACCCCCTGAAGGGCTGGGAGATAAAGTTGGAGCCAAGACAAAGGAAGTCAGGGAACTCTATCTGTGCCTACCTAGGTGTCTGTGGGCAGATACCATTTGGGAAAGACTGTCTAGACACGGATAAGATCTAAGAAAACTGCACTAGAGGAAAACAGGGAAGCAGAGTGACACAGAATGGGTAATCATAAAGTCACGTGTCACTCTCATGCAATGTGCTGGCCTGGGGGGTGCAGGAGGTGTGGTGGTGCTAACTTTCTTGCATATGCTCACTCCTATATTTATCCATCTGTCTAAATATGACATGTAATAATATCATACAAATACATCAATATCACAGAATCATAGAATCTTTGTTTTTTGTTTGCTTATTTATTTTGTTTATTTTTTATAAAGATGTGGGTACAATTCAGGGTTAGGTATATAAACGTTGATCATGCAGGTACCCTTGTTGATGAGGTATGCCCCTCCCTCCCCTAGCAGTTACTCTGTTACCCAGGCTGGAGTGTTGTGGCGCAATCACAGCTCACCACAGCCTCCATCTCCTGGGCTCAGGTGATCCTTCCTTCTCAGTCTCCCGAGAGGCTGGAACTACAGACATGCACCACCATACCTGGCTAATTTTTAAAATTTTTTGTAGAGATGAGGTCTCTTTATGCTGCCTAGACTGATCTTGACTCCTAGGCTCAAGCAGTCCTCCTACCTTGTCCCAAAGTGTACTTTTTATCTTACTGTCTTTTTTTCCTGTGCTTTTTAGCATAATGAATGGGTCATAAGCACAATTTTGTAGCCTTTTTTTCATATCCTGTTTTTACTTTCTATGTGAACTTTCCCCCACATCTTTAAAGTATCTATATGGTATCCCATTTCAGCCTCAGGGTCTTTGCATACTCTGTTTCTCCTCCCTGTGATGCTCTTCCTTATGTCCATTTACTTTATTGTGCAAATGTCACCTTGTCAAGGTGACCTTCTTTAACCCCTGTTTCTAAAAGTATACCCTATATCTCTTCATCCTCATGCTCTGCTTTTATTTTTTTCATGACATTTATCACTAGTTGATTTCAAGTAATGCATTTATTTATTCTTTTGTTTGTTACATGCCTCCTCTACTGGAATGAAATCTTTACGAGGACAGGGACTTAATTTGGCTTATTGATGTAGGTTCTTAATAAGTATTTCTTGAATGATGAATGAACAGTGGAAATCTAAAGGAAAGCCATTCACAATGTTACCACTCTAACAAATACCATCTGTCATGTTCTACCAACTGCCTATTTGCCAATATAATTTTCCATATCCAATTATAGCATAGAGACAATTACATTTGTGTGTGTATATTAAACTAAGTATTAAATCAAGCCCTTTTTATTCTGTTCCATGGTCTTCAGAACTATTAGTTTTAATGACTTAATGAAAAATAATTGTAAATTGGTATATATAATTAATTAACCATCCTTAAGATGTTGTTTAGATTACACTTTGTTTTTTATTAAGCAGATGTTTACTCTTTAACAGGTAACTTAACTTCTTTGGGCCTGATTCCTCTTTAGGAAAAGAATATCTAGATTATTACTGCTAAATATAACAATTTAAGTCAAGTACCCAGATGATGCATGACAAATAATTGTTATTCAGTATTAGTTTCCTTAGGTTTGATTTCATTTCCAGTGTATTGCTGTTATGAAATGATGCTTCATCGAACATTTGTTGTTATTGATATTTTTGCAGTATTACCTTAAGATGCATACCCAGACATGGTATTACTGGGCTGGAGTTGCTCAAAATATTTGCTAAATGCATGAAATTGAATCAATTTAGGATGAATATTCATATGTTGGTTTTAAGTGTAAATTTCTCAAAAGACAGATAAGTGATGCTATTTCTTATATATTGTTTAGAGGATGAAGTTTTCACAATTTATGAAATATTTTTCTTTTTCCCATTAGTATTTTGAGTCTTCCAAGGTATAAACCTTTCCTTTGGCTTTATGACTTAAAATATTTAGAATTTTCTTTAAAACTGGGAAGTGATTATCTCAGCCCTTTTTGGGCTGGAGTGGATTGTTCATTCACTTTAACTTTGAATTTCCTTTGAATTTCTTAGAATTGTGCCCAAATTATTTCTTCCTGAGTTTTTTTGGACAGATCTTTCTAATTTAACAGTTGCCCTTAAAAATAGATTCATCATCAGTTTGTTGCTATAGTTGTCTATATCTTTCCTGATCTCAATTTAGTTACAGCATCTGTGCAAAATGGTATGAAAGTTATTTATTACTCTACCATCCAGAGGGAATGCTTGATTTCTGACATTTATATTCCCTTGAATATGAAAGCTAGATAAAAAGAAAGTCAAACTCCATGCTTTGGGAACTGAACAGATTGCTTACCATGGTTAGTAAAGAATGCCCTCCCCCGCCTCCTCTTCCTGAATTATAAATACATTTTCATGGATTCTGTCCCTGAATGACCAGATAATTTTTCTTTTTGATCACATTTGTTGGGACAAATGAAGAAAAAAACCTACTGGACTGGCAGGATAACTTAAGGATTAGATATAAAGACTTTGGAGGTGTGTAGACCTGGGTTGATCATCAGCACCTCTGTGACCTTGAGCCAGTTGCCATCAGATTCCTGAGCCATCGATGGAGATCATGGTTTTTAGGTCATAGGTTTCTTCAAAGATTAAATGGATTAATGTATGCAAAGTATATGTAAACTGATAGACACATAGTAAGTGTCAAAAACGTTAATTATAATAGTTAAGGTAAAAGTAAAATGACCTCTACATGCAAAAACGTGTGCATCTTAACAGCCACTGCTACAGCCACTGTCCTGCTGTGAAAGCCTCTAAGAGTTTAAATGCTTAATCAAACTCAGAAGCATCACTAGGTAGTGCTTTTGAATTCTGTATTGAGTTATGCCTTTTTAAAGGGCTTGTTCTTCCCATTTTGGCATAATAAAGAGGACTGTGGTGTGGTTACTTAATAATTGTATAGAAATAAAGGCAAAGTTCACATGATCAAGCTGATTTAATCTTGGTGGCCTTAGCTTTCAAGTTAAGGAGAGATTGTGACCAGCTCATCTGCACTACCAGTCATTGGAAGAGGGAGTCAGTTGAGGTGTTAGGAAGGGCTTCCCATACATGGCAAATCATGTTTCAAGCCACATAAAGTAATTTCACACCACAAGACAAGGAGCAGAAGAAATGCGAGTTTCTAGAACAGACAAAAATTGCTGTTATGAGCCACCACACCACTGAGACTATAGTGCTTAGTTTCAGCTGGTTTGGGGTGCCCTGTATTTCCCCAAGTTTTGTGACTGTGTTCTGGTGGGGGAATGGCTCTGTGCCAAGGCTTATCTTCTATAGATGCTGACGTTTGTGAGTAATATTTATTCACATTTCCTTGTCTGTGATTATGCTGGTTGCTGGCTGGTTGTCACATGTTTATAACTGAAAGCCTTTTGTAGTTTCCTAGAATCTCCTTGCTCCTTCTGTGACCCTTTCATGTGCCAAGGCATTGAGTCTGAGTCCACATCAGGCCACCAGACACTCTGTGGGACTGCCTAGGAACTGACAATTTCCTTGACACTCTTGGCTGCCCAGAATTTCTCAGCTCCTCTCAGGCCTCACCAGGGCAAGGGATCCTCTGTGAGGCAGCCTTAGGCCAGTTGTGGCAGACAGAACACTCAGTGTTCATCCTAGGAGTCCGTGTGTCCTAGGGCTCTGGATTCCCCTTTAGATTCTTCAGTCCTATTTGGGAGTGTTATCATGTCCTTACCAAGCTCCTTTTTTCCCCAAGGAACCCACAAGTTCTTCACAAATCTTGCTTCTTCTCAGACCCGCTGTTCCTAACCTAATAGGGAACCTCAACTAGATACCAAATGGGAAGGCTTCTCTGACTCATGTGTTCCTCCACATCCATGGTTTTTGCTTAGACTTCTCTTGAAGTCTTTTGAAACACAACACATTGTAAGATAACAGAAAATGTTAAGTAGCAATTTGCCAAGCATCAGGAAAGAAATGGAAATGAAAAATGAAAGCTTTTAGAGACAAAAGCCCATGTCAGATGCAATAAAAAATACTCAGAAAAAAACCAGGAAACAAGTTCCTATCCAGGAACATGGCATGCATTTTAGAGGAACTCACCCAAAATAAAAATAAAAATAAAGAAGAATATATAACAATGATTACTTCTGGTTCCTTCTGTCAAACGCAGTCCCAGAGATGCTTTGGAGGTGACAAGGAAGGGTAAGGATCTGAACATTTAGCATTAAGCCTTGAGACATCTCTGAGGAGGCAGAAAGTGGGCTTAACATGGGAGAAAACCGCAGACTGTAATAGACGAGGTGCCAAGATCTAGGAATAAATTTGGGGAGTTATAGGGCTGTGTGCTCTTTCCACTCCCACCCTATGTTTGAGGATCTTTTCCTGTCCCTTCCTGAGTGGAATTTTTAAGAAGCCAGAACCAAAAACCAACATTAAAACCAACAATCCCCATAATGCCAGCCCAGGGCAACAAGGGCCCACAGCAGCATCGGCACCCTTCTGGTGCTCACTGTGGTGAGGAAGAGTTAGACAGAAAATTGGTGAGTGGCGCTGGGCATTTTTAAAATTTATTTTTTGTAGAGACAGAGTCTCACTTTGTTGCCTAAGCTGGCCTCGAATTCCTGGATCCTCCTGCCTCAGCCTTCCAAAGTGCGCCCAGCCACTGCTGGGCATTTTATCACTCCACTCTTCTTCACAATTTAGAGCAAGAAAATTAAAATAAAGCCAGAGAACCTCTCACTGGGGACCAGGGATAAGAACTGTGCATATAATGATGTGGAGTCAGGGTCTTCACTTAGGGACGTGCCCCTTTCTTTAAGCACATCAGGAGAGGCACACTAACAGATGACAAGAGTTTGGCAGTCTTCTATTTCGTATTACTAACCAGGGAGATATGAACCCACAGGAGACAATACCTGCCCCCCCCCAAAAAAGGCATAGACATACAATGGAATATCATTCAGCCTTGAAAAACCAAAATCCTGAAATATGCGATAGTAGATGAACCTTGAAGATGTATGCTAAGTGAAATAAGCCAGTCACAGAGGAACAAATGCTGCATGATCGTATGATTCCACCCATATGAGGCACCTAAACTATTCAAACTTGTAGAATCAGAGAGTAGAATGCTGGTTTCCAGGGACTGGTGGGAGTGGGAAATGGGGAATTGCTAAACAACGGGTGTAAAGTTTCAATTACTCAAGATGAGTAAGTTCTGGAGATCTGCTGGATCGCATTCTACTTATAGTCAACAACATTGTGTATTATCTGCTTAACAACTTGTTAAGAGAGAGTAGATCTAATGTTAAGTGTTTTTGCCATGATAATAATAATTAAAAAGCCTGCAAAGAGAATAGCCTATACTATATACAACTGAATTCATGGCCCCAACAAGTCAAGCATTTAATCATACTTTATATAGTCAGAGAGATAGAGAAAAATATTATTGAATGACTACAAAATAAGCAGGTATAAAGCAGAAAAAAGTTGGGTAAGAGAAATATAATTACTGAAATAACTATAAATCAATAAATTAGGTATAATAATTTAAGTAATTTTAATAATTATAAATCAGTAAATTAGGTATATGACAATATAGCTAAACAATTAGTTGGCTACAAGGGCACTCCTTCAAAAGGCATCAAGATGTCATGAAGAAATTAGAAATATAAAAGTAAAAAAGAGATATGAAGGATAGAATGGAGGTGACAATGTGAAAATTGTAAGTCCCCTATGAAGGAAAAGCCATAAATAACTGGAGGGAAAGAAATACTTGAAGAAAAATAAGCAAGAATTTGCTTGAATTTTAGGTTAAGAGGACTCATTTAGAGCCAAACAGTTTCAATAAAACAAACAAAAAGCATCTAAAACATTATAGGCATTAAGTGTACAACAAAACCCCGACATTCTAGTTTCCACTGGGAAGAAGCATATCTCTTATAAAAGAATAAGAATCATCTCAGCAGCAACACTGGATGCAAGATAGTGGAGCAATGTTTTATGTATGTATACACATATGTGTCTTTGTTTAAATTTTATTGTAAGATGTGGAGTACAAGTCAGGGTTAGGTACATAAGTAATCCACATGCAGGTGAAGTCTGGGCCTCCAACCGGTCCTCAATTCCCCTAGTTTAGGACCAGGTACCCTTTATGTTGCCACATGCCCCTCCTCCAGCAGTGTCCTGCTACTGCCAATCCCTCCCTTGTGTTATTGTGGTTAATGTTCAGATCCCACTTATGAGTGAGAACATGTGGTATTTGGTTTTTTTTTTCTGTGATAGATCACTAAGTATGATTATCTCCAACTCCATCCAATGTGCTGTGAAGTCCATGATTTTGTCCTTCTTTTTGGCTGCATAATGTTCCATCATGTATATGTGCCACGTTTTCTTTATCCAATCTACCTTCAATGGGCAGTAGCGTTAGTTCCATGTTTTTGCTATTGTGAATAGTGTAGCAATAAATATGCGTGTGCAGGTGTCTTTTTTGTAGAATGATTTGTGTCCCTCTGGGTATATTCCCAGCAGTAGGATTACTGGATCGTATGGAAGGTCACTTTCTAGTTTCTTTAGAAATTGCTACACTGTTTTTCATAGAGGCTGGACTAGTTTGTACTTCCACCAGCAGTAGAGAAGCTTCCCTGTTCTCAAAGGTAAGAATTACCTATCCAGCCAAGCCAAGCTTCATCAGCAGTCTTATGTTTTAACTGCTAATAATGATATAGACACTATTACATCTGGCTTTTTGTTTACATTGACTTTGTTTTTCATGATGAAGTAATAGGGTATGCACCCCTGTTCACTGTGGACCCTGGAGGATGCCAGGAACTGAAGTAAGGTGCATGGATGCCGTGGGTGTTGTGACTGTGGTGTGAGCCATCCCACACTTTTGCAAATAAAGGGGGATTGGGAAGAACTGAGGTGACCTGTCTCTCAAAACAGCTGGATCATGGAAATAAGAATCCTGAATGCACGGGCAAAATGCTCAAGATCTATCCTCGGGGGCCAAATCATTACCACTTTTTGCCAGTGAAGCTTTATTAGAACACAGCTCCATCCATTTGTTTAAGTGTTGTCTACAGAGGCTTTAGCAGTTATAATGCCAGATTATGTGTAACAGTGATCCTCTGGCCCCCAAAGCCTAGAATATTTACCATCTGGCCCTTTAAAGAAAAAGTTTGCCAGCACTGGCTCCAAGTAAGGAAAATATCAGTTTGGGTTCTAAACATAATTGCTTGAGGCCAGGTGTGGTGGCTCACACCTATAATCCCAGCACTTTGGGAGGCCGAGGTGAGAGGATTGCCTGAACCCATGGATTTGAGACCAGCCTGGGCAACTTGATGAGACCTTGTCTCTACAATAAGTCAAGAAAAAATAGCCAGGCATGATGGCGCATGCCTGTAGTTCCAACTACTTGGAAGGCTGAGGTGGAAGAATCTCCTGAACCCAGCAGGTCGAGGCTGTGGTAGCCGTGAGCATGCATTCCAGCCTGGGTGACAGAGTGGGACTCCAACTCAAAAAAAACCCCCATAAAAATAATTGCTTTTTGGACTAGGGTTTAAAACACATAGTCCAGGCTCTGCCGTCATAATCAGAGAGAAGACTGTCAAGAGTTAGGATAACCAGTTCTCAGGTCAAGAGGGCTCTGTCCAGGGCAGAATCTATATTCATTCAAATCTATTCAAATATGAATCTATAAATATTCAAATTTTGCAGGGCTAGTACAGGAGGTGAGGAGGCAAGGGTCACAGGCGTCCTTCAGTTCTCATTCATGGCTACTCAGTCTGGTTGGGAGTACACTTGGCTAGAATTTGGTGCTGAGTCATCAGATTCAAGGTCTGAGAAAAATGACTTGCTTTCCTCCACCTCAAAGGCAGGGGGTCATTAATCCAGCTTTCCCTTTGTTGAAGTAACTCAGAAATGGAGCATAACCTTGGTGAGGAAATGGAGCACTGAATAGGGGTACTTCCTCCCAGTCCAGGATTGGGGTTAGGGTGAGAATCACTTATTGGTGGGAAAGGACTTTTGCTAAAGTAGACCTTTACTTAACCCTGTACAGAAATGAGGTCAGAAATGAGAAAGCAGTATCTCCCAAGTACCTGCAAGCCTGGGAGTTTTCTTCCATGTATATGTTACTCAAGATCTCAAAGGGTCACAGCTCTGGAAAAGGAATCCTTCTCTCCTTTGTATCTATGGCTTGTACCATGATGTTTGAGTCTCCCAGCAGGCTGACCTGTTTGGCTAATTCTATAGCCCACATTAATTGTTCTCTCCTCTCTGTTCTGATTGTATCTAATCAAGGTAGTCAGCATATCTTGACTTATAATTATATGTGTTTGTGTATTCTTTCCCCGCCCTGACTGGACATTACCCCTGAACACTTATATAGTGAATACTTAATTGTGAAGCCTATTGACTTAAATCAAATTTAATTAAAAAGGATTTGTTATATCTTGCTAGGACTATGGTACGGATGCTGGGTGGGGTGCGGTGTGTTGCTCCATGGGTTCTTTGACTCTGTCACAGAAAAGAATTTCAGAGTGAGTCCAAAGCATAGTTTAAGACAGAATTTATTAGAAAGAGGCATGCTCAAGGGAGTGCATAGGTACCTTAAGAGAGGGCGTGTGCTTGCCTTTGGCAGGAAGCTTTATGTACTTTTACAACCAGGATGAAGCAAGCCATGAACTAAGAGTGGTGGGCTGCAGATGTCTGGTAATAAATTTTGATTACTATTCCTTAACCTTTAATGTCACAAAGACCTTCTAAATAATGAAAGTTGTTGCCTAACTAGATTTGGGCTCTTCTTAGAACATCATGTCTGTGGTTTGGGTAACTCCCTATTGTTTCTGCGATTTACTGCACTGGTAGATAGACCCACATTCCAGGCCTCAATGGTCAGGTCTAGTGTGCCTGGTTGGCTGGGTAATGGTCTTGTTCTGATAAGACAGATGTCTCAATGCTTCCCCTATTTTAATTTAGACCTGTATGAAAGAAACATATCTATCTGTGGCTAACCTGCACTGAATATCCTGCCTCAGTAGATGTAAACACAAGTCTGGCTTTTTTTCTGATAACCACCATTTTCCCCTGTTATAGATGTATCAAATTACTATACTTGACATCTCCTCAGATGTCTTTTGGTTGCAGGAAGCCAAAAAGTGCTTAGGCAACACAGACCATCTTAAAATGGAATAATTATTAGAGTTGCTCACAGAATTGAAGATGTTGCTGACCCAGCAAGCTTCAGGGAGTTTAGAAAACAGGACAGTTGTCAGGTTTCAAGTATGGAAAGCTCATGAACTCTCCACTCAAGACAAAGATGCCTCCACTCAAAACAAATTCTTAGGGATATGTTTAAGCCAACTTGATTCAAGAATCCAAACCTGTGATCCCAAAACAGGTTCTTCTTCTTTGTTTTAAATCAGAAATTGGAGTTAAGAGGATACAGGGAGAGTGGTGTTGGACAAACAAAAACAAATGTTACCATAGTAATCTGCCTGAAGGCGAACTAAGTCACAAAGATTCTCTCTTAAGAATGTGAATTTAGCCAGGTGCAGTGGTTTATGCCTGTAATCCCTGGAGTTGGGAGACTGGGAAGATTGCTTGAACCCAGGAGTTCATGACCAATTTAGGCAACATAGCAAGACCTCATCTCTACAAACAAACTGACAAAAAATTAGCCAGGCATAGTGATGTGTGCCTGTTGTTCCAGCTACTTGGGGGGCTGAGGTGGGAGGATTGCCTGAGCCCAGCAGGTGGAGGCTGTGGTAACCGTGAACATGCCACTGCACTCTAGCCTAAGCAACAGAATGAGACTCTGACTTAGAAAAAAAAATTGCATACATATATATATATACACACATATATCTATATTTGCCTTATGAAAATATGTAGGAATTAATTAGCAATGATCTCTCTGAGGTTGTTAGCCTGTGAGAAGCTTATGGAAAAAGAGAAGTGGTCCTCCCTCTTAGTTAGAGATGGTTTCCTTTGACTTAGTGGGACTCCCCTCCCCCAGAATGAGTACATCTCGGAATTATTTGTTCATCCTCAATACTTCCATTAGAAAGAACTTCTATCAAGTGCTTCAATAGTACACAACAAGAAGGAGCACGGGTCCCCTGGCCACTTACCTTTAGGCCCTGGTCAGCGTGGGCAGAGCTGCAGACTGAAGTGCCCACAGATGAGAGAGCCTGTCTCCTTTCTGCTCCCTTTCCGTGGGGTTGCTGTGCCTTCTCTTTAGTCCAACCTGCAACTCACTCTGAGAAGGTGAGACATGCTTGGGGGCAGTCGGAAACATATTCATCCCTTGCTAAGGGAGGACAGAGATGGGTGGACCTTTAAGTGCTGAACTTGTGGTTTGGCTGAGTTGAAATGTCTTTCTTTTCCCATTAAAATCTTTTGACTTTGTTGTTCTGAAGTCATAGCATTAGACTGCGGTCGACTTCTCTTTTACTTTACCAGTTGTAAATTTGGCACCTTCAGGAGGTTGTTCTGTGTGTGTGGTTTTTTTTTAAAGACTAAGTTGGCAGGTTACATTAAGCTAATAAAACAGGACATTCAGCATGATACTGTATTGTTTATGACAGTTATTTGATTCATTTTTGTTTGCATCTGGATTTTGTTTTGTTTTTCCATATAGGGTCTCACTGTGTCGCCCAGGCTAGATCTGAGCTCCCGAGCTCAGGTGATTCTCCTGTCCCAGCCTCCAGAGTAGCTAGCTGGGCCACAGGCATTTGCCACTATGCCCAATAACAGTTATTTGATTCTTCATAGTTCAGTCATAATGAGACAGGATGTTGCATAAGTCAAAGACCACACAAATATCAACATTAAGTATCAAGAAGGCATGGAAGAAGTGGGTTATAAACTTTTTCTCTCAACAGTTGTATGTTTTGTCTTTAAAAAAAAGTTAAAACACGCACATAAATCCTGATGTATTCAGGTACAACTGTAGCAACAGAAGTAATTAGATTTCTTGAAATACATGGGACTTCATACCTTTTTTTCCCTCTTCCTGGGACTTGCTCTCTACTAAGTTGTCTCTCATTTTTTTCTCAAATGTTGTTATTTTGTGTCATTGTGTCAAGTTTAGTCTACTGGAAATTCCTATGTCTTCTGTAATTTAGGTTTTAAGCAACATATGATTTACCCTGTTATTAAAAAAACAAAAAACAAACAACACAAAAAACAACTTGCTCCTTTCCCTGTGTGGGAAACTTTCTGGCATCCTTAATATTCTTCTACAGAAGTTGTGATGAAAGAACAGATAAACCTAAGTAAATCCAGTGTGCAGAGTTCCTTTAATATGTAAGGCCCTTGACAACCGGTTAAAAAAATAAAACTTGGTTTTGTCCTAAATATCCTTGCTGGGCTCATTATGCTTAAAAGGGGGCCACAGCCCATTGGCAAGGCTTCTGAATGAACCCCATTCATTCTGTGCTTGGAAATGTCTCCTCAGCCACAAAAAGAAACAATAGTTATAACCTAATTTCTTTGGCGCCAATATCAGCAGAAGAAAAGCCAAGAGACCATCATGAAAATGCTTGTAACTTCTCTTGGTGATTACATAATTCTGCATTCATTGATCCTATTTGTGTTTTAAGTAAGTACATTTTTGAAAGATTATAAAGTGGTTTGGTTACAACTGTAATATTGTATTTCATGCATGGAGTTCCAAAGTTGTTTGCTTCTTGTGGTTTCTAAATTTTAAAAAACACACGAACATGCCCCCGGGTCTCTAAGAGGTGAAGCCTTTGTGTTTTTCATTGCTGTGTTTTAAAAATCTGATGAGAATGCATGACTGTACTATTGCTAGGTAAATCCCTTAATCAGTTTCCACCTTTACCTGCAGGAGGTGGTGAGGGTTAAGGTCTGGAAGCCACAGGGCTGGGAGGACGCATGGTGGAATGATTTGCAGGTGGCATTGAGAGTGAGCTTGAGTGCACATTTGGCCTGTGCATGTCACAACACTCCTTGCTTAAAACCCTTCGACGACATCCCACCGCCTTGAAGAGAAGGCCCATGTTTCATGTGCCTGACAAAGTCCTCTTTCCACCTTCTGCCTCCCTGCCTTTCCAGCCTCGTCTCCGCCTTCACCACTGGTGGTTCTTCAGCGGCCTGGCTCTTGCTTCCATTTGATTTGTCTGGATGTTCTTGCGTGGAGAGCCCTCCCTCTCAGCCCCGTTTCCTTCCTTTAATCTGACCAGCAAACATTGACTTATCCTGAAGTCTTAACCTTAAGGTGATTTTTCCAGGAAGACTTTTTTTTTTTTTTTTGAGTTGCAGTTTCACTCCGTCACCCAGGCTGGAGTGCAGTGGCATGCTCACAGCCACTCCAGCATCGACCTACGGGCTCCGGCGATCCTTCTGCCTCAGCCTTCCAAGTAGCTGAAACTACAGGCAAGCACTATCATGACCAGCTAATTTTTTTTGATTTATTGTAGATATGAGGGCTCACCATGTCACCCAGGCTGGTTTTGAACCCACGGGCTCAGGTAATCCTCTTGCCTCGGCCTCCCAAAGTGCTGGGATTACAGGCTTGAGACACTACGCCCGGCCTCTGGGAAGACTTTTAAGTGTATTGACTGACCAATGAGTTGACAGCTGAGGTTGTCTGGGGATTAGTTGTTGCAGGGTTAGTGTGGAACGAGATGGTGAAGGACTTTCTAAGATTTTAAGGTTTTGAACAGGAAAATGATATTAGCTCTGTGTTTTAAAAGTATGGGGGATGCTTGGGTCTTAATAGAATCTTTGACAGCAGCACCCCTGTTACTGCAAAGGACATGACTTTGTTTTTCCTTATGGCTGCATAGTAATCCATCATATTGCCACTTTAGCCTCCCTAGTAGCTGGGACTACAGGCATGCACCACCACACTTGGCTAATTTTTTAATTTTTTGTGTTATAATACTAGAGACCTGTTGATGTAGAGATAAGGCATGAAAGGCTAAGGAGAAGCATTTTATAATCTTACAATTAAATCTAATCTTTTAGTCAACCATTAATATCTATTGTCGGGCAGTGGACCTTTTCCTCTCTTCTGTGATAATCCTGCCTTCCCTCTCTGCCAAGCACTGTGAAAATCACTCACTCTGATTGCATTCTTGGAGCACCAGCTAATTCATTATTGGAAAATACCCACTGCCCTATTTGGCCTTATGTTGCCGTATACTTGGTAAGTGTTGCTAAATATAATAGTAGCTCAGATTCAAGACCATTACATTATTGGATAGCACATAGCATAGTGGTTCAGAGTGCTGGCTTTGGAGAGAGATGGTAGAAACTCTTGTTTTATAATTGAAGATTTTTCAAGGAACTAAACATTGGGTTACCATTTGACCCAGCAATCCCACTTCTGGAACTATCCCCAAAGGAGCATAAGTTGCTCTACCCAAAAGACACCCACACCCGTATGTTCACTGCAGCGCTATTCACAACAGCCAAACATGGAGCCAACCCAGACGCCCATCAGCGGTGGATAAAGAAGTATGGTACATATCCATGATGGAATACCACACAGTCATAAGGAAGAACAAAGTCATGTCCTTTGCAGCAACGGGCGCAGCTGGAGTTCTAAGTGAATTATCACAGAAACAGAAAACTGAATGCTGCATGTTCCCACTTATAAGTGGGTATTAGACACTGAATACAATCAAATGGGGACAAAAGACACAGGGCATTGCTGAAGGGCTGGAGGGAGGGGGAATTAAAGTTGCAAAACCACCCATTGGGTACCATGCTCACCAAGGGGTAGTGGCGGGAGGTGCGGCTCATCAGAAGCCCAGACCTCATCATCACACAATATACGTAGGTAGCAAATCTTCACATATACCCCCAATTCTAAAATAAAATAAAATTTTTTTTAGAAAAAAGAAATCAAAGGAGATATTAATAAATAAAAATAGGGTGGGGCTTGGTGTCTCACACTGTAATCTCAGCACTTTGGGAGGCCAAGGCAGGAGGATTGCTTGACCCCAGGAATTAGAGACCAGCCTAGGCAACATAGTGAGACCTCACCTCTACAAAAAAAACTTAAAAAATTAGCCGAGTGTGGTGGTGCAGCCTGTAGTCCCAGCCACTCAGGAGGCTAAAGCAGGAGGATTGCCTGAGCCCAGGAGTTTGAGGCTGCAGTGTGCCATGACCATGCCACTGCACCGCAACCTGGGTGACAGAGTGAGACCCTACTAAAGAAAATAAATAAATAAAATAAAAAGCCCATGAAAATAAATAATCAAACAAAATAAGATAAAATGCTTGCTCTCCCACTCGCTAGCTGTATGGCTGTGGGCAGGCTGTTTAGACAACATACTTAGCAAAATAAACTTGACCTGAAGGATGGGAGGTTGAGGCAAGGAAGGTCAACCCCAAGCAATTTGCCAAGTTCAGCATTTCTTGGAACCTGAGAGTGTTATCTAAAAAGTCAGTGAATCTTGAATTCTCTTCCACGATTTTGTTTGTTTTAACATTAAAAAAATATTTCTAAGTTGGAGGAGGGGTTTAAGTTGGTTGGTGGTTATTGTCTCAAATGTTCTGGACAATTATTTCTCCAAGAAAACAAACTGTGTTTATCCATGGCTGGAAGCGCTCTTATTATTATTATTTTTTTTACATACTTTTATGGCATAAAAGCATGTGAACAGACTAAAGGAATTATCAGAAATGTCAAGATACAATCTCATTACAGCAGAAGGTCTACATTCACCTTCAGCCACCGATGTACAGTGTGTACTCCAAGAATACTGTATTCTAGATCATTTTTTAAAACACCCGGCTCAACAGTGTTACAAAAAA
>CAUYQG010214146.1:0-11801 GCA_963574415.1 Tarsius wallacei | reverse complement strand
AGTCAACTATTGCTGTTTAAAAGACAAAGCTGCCTTTGGGTGGCTGAGGTGAGTGGATTGCCTGAGCCCGCGGGTTCGAGACCCGCCTGGGCAGGCGAGACCTCATCTCTACAATAAATCAAAAAATTAGCCGGGCGTGGTAGCGCGCGCCTGTAGTTCCACCTACTTTGGAAGGCTGAGGCGGAAGGATCTCCGGAGCCCAGCAGGTCGAGGCTGCGGTGGCCGGGAGCTGGGCGACAGAGTGAGACTCCAACTCAAAAAAAAAAAAAAGACAAAGCTCTGCAATCAAGCAGCCACTGTGCAAACCTCCTGCAAATGCGCAAAGTCAATTTGCAAAACTTCTCCATATCTTGTAAGCAATTTTCGGCCCACACACTGAATCCCTATACAACAGTATAAATATTTCCATATAGCCACTGCCTGCCTCTTTGGAGGAAGCAAACACTTTTGCTGCTGTCCTGCCCACTGTGCCCGTTACAATATATCTTCCCTTTAATAAACTTATTTTTATTAATTCATAACTGTCTCAGTAAATACTTTCACCTCCATGACTCCGGTCATACCCAGGCTGCTGTACATGGCATGTAGGTTTGTCATCTGTTTTAAATCAGAAAGTGTATGCCTTCAGCTTTGTTCTTGCCTCGAGATTGCTTTGGCTATTTGGAATCTTTTGTGGCTCCATGTGAATTTTTAGAGTTGATTATTTTTTCCAGTTCTGCAAAGAGGAAAGGGGTTCAACGTCCTAACCATCAGGGAAATGCAAATCAATACCACAATGAGCTACCACCTGACACCTGTTAAAAATGGTCGTCAAAAAAAAAGACGAGACCAGGCGTGGTAGCTCAAGCCTGTGATCCCAGCACTTTGGGAGGCCGAGGTGAGGGGATTGCCTGAGTTCATGGGTTTGAGAACAAACTGGGCAACTTGGCAAGATCTTGTCTCTACAATAGATCAAAAAATTAGCTGGGCATGGTGGCTCGCACCTGTAGTTCTGGCTATTTGGAAGGCTGAGGTGAAAGGATTGCCGGAGCCCAGTGGGTTGACGCTGGGGTGGCCGTGAGTGTGCCACTGCACTCCAGCCTGGGCGACGGAGTGAGACTCCAACTCAAAAAAAAATAAAAAAAATAAAGGTGAGTGCTGTGAGGCTATAGAGAAAAGGGTACTGTTGTACACTGTTGGTAGGACTGAACTTGGTACAGCCATTGTGGAAAATCGTATGGAGGTTCCTCAAAAAATTAAAAATAGAATGACCATTTGACCTAACAATTCTGCTTCTGGGAATATGTCCAAAGGAAATGAAATCAAGTACAGCACCTCAAAAAGATATTAGCTCTCCCATGTCTATTGCAGCATTATTCATAATAGCCAAGATATAAGCACAATCTAAATGTTCATTGATGGATGAATGGATAAAGAAAATGCGACACATATATATATATTACTATTCAGCCTTAAATAAAGGGAATCCTGTCTTTTATGACAATATGGATAAACACTATGCTAAGTGAAATACGCCAGACACAGAAATACAAATACTCCATAACCTCACTTATGCAAGGCATCCAAAATAGTCAGACTCAGAAGCAGAGAACAGAATGGTGGTTGCCAAGGGCTTGGAGGTGGGGGAAAGAGGAGATATTAAGGTCAAGGTGTACAAAGTTTCATTTATGCAGGATAAATAAGTTCTGGAGAACTCGTGTGAAGCCTGGTGACTATAATACTGTACTATATACTTGAAATTTGCTGAAAGAGTAGACCTGAAATGTTTTTATCCCACACAAAGAAACAGTAACTGTGTGAGGTGATGGCTATGTTAATTAGCTTGATTATGGCACTTATCTCACAAGGTGTATGCGAGAAGACAGAGCCCAAAATGGAGTTTTTCTGGACTCCTTGAGCTCATACAGGACAATAATCCTCGCCTGCAACCCTGGGTGAGTCACGGGACATTGAGATTAGCGTCTCCTAACATCGCCTAACAGAATTTACCTTTCAGCTCGTGGACCCGCGCTTCTCATCTATGTGAGTAACCCACCCATCTGCCTGCTGTTCCGTCACTGTGGCATCAGCTCCTATGAATGCCTGTCCTGCTCACCCCCTAAAGAAGTTTTAAAAGGCCCCTAGTCTCAAACTCAGGCAGCCATGCTTTCTTTAAGCTCTGGTGCCCTGCCCCTATCTTGGAGAGGTGGATTTACCTTTCTCTCTCTAATCTATTTTTAAATGAACTATTTTTCCTATTCTAACTTCTGTACAATTCTTTGCATCTTATCTGCCCGTGGCACCAGCCCACTGACCTAACATTTCACTGACCTAACAGTATGTTTGGCAAACCCCAAGTTGTATACCTGAAATATATACAATTTTATTTATCAATTATGCCTCAGTAAAGCTGAACAACATGGCTGGGTATGGGAGCACATGCCTATAATCCCAGCACTTTAGGAGGCTGAAGCAGGAGGATTGCTTGAGCCCAGGAGTTTGAGACCATCTTGGGCAGCATAGCAAGACCTTGACTCTAAAAAAATAAATAAATAAGTAAATAAAATAAAAATTATTCAAGCATGGTGGTATGTGCCTGCAGTTCCAACTACTTGGAGGCTGAGGTGGAAGGATTGCCTGAGCCCAGGAGGTTGAGTTTGCAGTGAGCTGTGATCTGCCACTATACTCCAGCCTGGGTGACGGAAAGAGAACTTGACCTCCCCCCCGCAAAAAAGAACTGAACAAAAGGGAAAGAGGTGCCACACCCCACCCAAGCTGCAAGACTCTTGTCTCTGTAGGGCTGGGGATCCTTCTGCATGGTGGACGGGGCCTGCCTGGTTTAGGAGGAAGTGCCCTGGTCCAGCCAGGCAGGAGGGCAGCTCCATTTGCTGGAGGGTCAAAAAATCTCATTCCAGCCTGAAGAGTTTCCCTGCAGTCCTTCTAGGGCAGTTTTGCTAAATCGAAGGGATCCGTTTCTACTCATGTGATCAGAATGTCAGATCCTCTTCTGCATCTGAACTGCTTTTCAGCTTCTTAACTGGAGTCAAGTGTTACCGTTTGAGCATTAAATGTCACGTGCATTACATAGGTGTGCATGTGGGTATATATATGTGTGTATTTGTGCATATGTGTATATGTCTATGTGTATCCATATGTGTGCATATGTGTGTGCATGTATTTGTATGTGAATGTTTGTGCCTGTAGGTGTGCATGAGTGTATGTGTTTGTGTGTATGTACATATTATGTACATGTGTGCACATGTGTGTGCATTAGCGTGTGTGCATATGTGCATTTCTGTGTGTGTGTGGTTTGCATATGTGTATATGTGTATATTGTATGCACGTGTGTATGTGTGGTTGTGCGTGTGCGTGTGTGTGTTGGAGGTGGGAGTTATGGTGGGAGGGGAAGGAAACCAGCAAACATGGAGAGTTTAAAGGCAGAAGAGAGACTTCCTCAGCAAGGTGGCGCCCACAGCTGGAACTGACTTAAAAGCCGGTGTCAGAATCCTTTCACATCTCAGCGTTGGCACCACCACCCAGATGGCTTCTCAGTGATCAAAAGGAGGCAGCAGCCCTCCCTCCCCTTTCCTCCCCTCCCCTCCCTCCTAATGATCATCGTGCTTCTTTGTTGCCAACTGTTCCTGCCTTTAAAGCCAGCTCCTGTCACACATTCCCACGTGGTGTCCAGCTATGTGCTGTTTGCTGAGGAGGAGGAACCTGATGACGTCCTGGGCCAGGAGGAGCCCTAGGCCTCCCTGACCCCCTTTCTTCCCTTGCTTCTTGGACCTGTCACTAAAAGCCAAACGCAGAGGACAATATGGGTGGCAAAAACGTGACACAAGGAAATGATCATGGCTGATACTCTCCAAGGGAAGGACAGTAAAGGCAGGAGAGTGGCCGTCAGACAGGGGCCTGCGACGTGGCACCCTGGCCAGAGCATGGGGTTAGGGGGTGGTGGCCAGGATGGCTGTGGACAGGGGCTGGTCTGGTCAGGCCCTTGTAGCCCCAGTGGTCTCAGATATGCCTGATAGCGCCACCCTTGGACCAAGGAGAGGACGAGTGGGAGGACACTTGCTGCAACCCCACAGTGCAAGAGAATCACATAGGGCATCGTGTTCTGATGTTCATGTGTTCAGTCATATAGGATAGACTGGTGTGAGAGGATCTAGCATAGACCCATAATGGGTGGTGGAGTCAGGCATCATTGCTTTTTCAAAATGCATTTTTTTGTTCATTTGTTTATGCATAATAGATGATCACCCAGTGGCCTACTAGGTGCCAGGTACTGTCCTACGTGCCGGGGACCCTGGGTATCACTGACCTTAGAGAAAGTGAGTTCATGTTGGGTCCAACAAAACACTGTACCATTTGGGTTCCAGATGGATTGTTTGGAAAACCTTTGATTCAGTCACCTCTCACTTTCAGCAACCGTCAAGGTCAGGAGGGGTCTTTGGGAGACCAGAGTTTTGGATGTGTCCCCCTTGCCGGGGAAAGGGCTGAGCTCACTGTCCCCAGATCCTCCGTGCTCAGGCAAGTGTTACTCACCTTCTAACTGTTGCATTGGATAACAACTTGTGAGACTTCATTGTACAAAGAGTTTTATGGTTTAAAAAAAAACAAACCCAGTGACCAACTGAATCAGCCTCTGATAAGGGAGAAGAATTTGAATGTGAATTTCTAAACTTGAATCAAAATAAAGTCAAAATAAAATAGCTTCCCTCGTTACTGCCTCATGTATTTGATCTGGGGGAGTTCTGTAATAATAATTAATAAAGCGTAAATAGCGATCTCTTTATATATTCAAAATAATCTTATGAACAATAAGTTATTAAATATACATGTCCTTTTGCTTATAGTTAGAATAACAATGGACAAGACAGAGTTTAGTTTTTGAAAGAAAGAAACAGGAGTATAAAGCACTTCTAAGTGGTTGGTTTCCGTGTAGTGACAGTATAGGCTACTAGACCATGTTTTTCTATAGCAGTCACATTGTTTAAAAAGAGGCCCGTATGCGTTTGGGTCTCCACCATATCAATAATTAAATGGCATCACAGAATAAATATTTCAGCAATCTCCCCTGTCTCTTTCCCTTTCCACATGGACACTTTGACATTTTGTGCTGCTAGATTGCCTGACAAATCTGTTTACCACTGAGACATAAACTGCCTTTCTCACCCAAAGGGGCGCCCAAACAGTGCCCGCTCTTGTAAGAAGACGTAAAATATATGCTTTGATTAAAAGAAAATGTCAACAAGGGGAAATATTGGGCTCTCCTCTTTACTGCAGCCAGCAGCCCTAAAGCAAAAGTTGAGACAATGAGAAATTAAAAGTGGTATACAGAACGAAGCCCCCGACTCCACTAACACTTTCTAACATAGTGCTCTGTTGGTATGTTTTCTACAGATGCAAAGCTTTTCTGATGCGTGCATCAAAAGTGCATGGCTGTTCATTTTCTTCTCATTTTGGGGGGTATTTTTTGTTCATTTAAAAATGATTATGACAGTTCTTGTAAAATATATTTATACTGTATATTTATATTTAAGGTATAAAGAATAACCAGCAACCTTACACTTACCTCTAGTTTAAAAACATTGCTATTACTTTCTGACATTCCCCTCCCTCATTCCCAGGGATGACAAACAGTGTACAAACTTACCTGTATGATGTCCACTTGTATACCTAATCCTGAATTGTACCCCACATCTTTAAAATAAAATTTTAAAAATGTGATGTTTTCAATGAGGAGATAGGCTTTATCAGATTAAGGAAATTATTTTATATTCCCGGTTTTCTAGGAGTTTTTTTTTTTCCAGAATGGATTTTGAACTTTATCATCTGTTTTCTCTGTTATATTGTAACCCTAAAGTCTTTTAGTTTACTAAAATATTTTTTGTATTATAAAGCTGCATTCTAATTTTTGTGCTCATAATTTCCTCAATTTTATTATAGTTTTGTTAGATAAACTATATTGGATAGATTAGTATAAATCCTTAGATAGTTTAGTTTTTGTATATTTTTGACTCAGATAAATTGCATCATATTGCTTTTATTCTGACTTTTTAAATTCCATGTTTTATAGATGCATTCTTAGAACAATCTATTCGTGTATGGAACTGTAATTAGTTAGTATTAACTGTTCTGTAATAGTCCATAGAATCAATGGGCCATGATTTGTTTATGTGTTTTCCTTCCAGTTGTGGGTTTATTTATTTTTTTCATTACAATTAATGCAGTTATGAACATGCTTTAGTCTACTCCCTGGTGCTTCCAGGTCGAGAATTTTATCGAGGGTGTGTTTCCTAGGAATGGGATTGCAGAGTCATGTGACATAGGGTTCCCCTTCCTAGACAGTGTTAAATTGCTTTCCAAAGTAGTTGTAGAAATTGACACTCTCAACTGCCATGTGTGAAAATTCCCCTGGCTCCACAACTTTCCAACACTTGGTATTTCTTACCCTTTAAAATTTTTGTCTCTCTCATGTCATGGTTTTAATTTTCATTTCCCGTCTCACTACTGAGGTAGAGAATTGTCTCATCCTCAATAATTTGCCATTTGTGTCTTCATTTCAGGGAAAATGTCTATGCATATCTTTTGTCCATTTTCTACTGGGCGCCACTCTGTTTATATGCTGGACATTCATCTTTTGTTAGTTATGTATGTTGCATATCTTCTGGTTTGTGGCTTGGTTTTTAATATCTTTACATTTCTTTGGGGTAAAGAGAAGGTCTTAGCTACAATGTCAAAATCATCAGTGTTTACTTTATGTTTCATTCTTTATATATTTTGTGCCTGAATGCTTTTCCTGCTCCAAGCTATTAAGATACTTGCATCTAAAAATTTTAAGTTTTACTTTTGTTCAGTTCACTGTCCATTCCACCTGGAATTAAGTTTTGTGTGTGTTGTGAACTGCAGGTCAAGCATTATTGCCCGTATGAATAACAGGTGTTCCCTCCCATTTTTGGAGTGGTTAATTATCTCCCCATGTCTGCAATATCATGTCTGGGCTTTATTTTATATTATGGCTTAATTATTTCATCCCCCTTCATACCCAGGTACAGAGGGTGACGTTAGTCATCGCGTAACTCAGTTGGTGGCAAGAACTATTTTTGCTTCATGCAAACTCTTCGGTTATCTTCTCCCCCGCCATCTCCTTTCTTCTTTTCTTTTTACTTCCCATTCCCACTCCCATTTGCCTCTGCTTCCCATAGACAATCTTTCTAAAGTATATAATGTATAACCTTTTGCTTTTATTTGTATGTGTCCTCTATATATAGAGACACACACATGAATACATGCACATATATACATTTCTAAATAAAACCAGTTTTTGTGGGGGTTTTTTGTGACAGGTTCTCGCCCTGTTGCCCAGACTGGAGTGTAGTGACACAATCACAGCTCACAACAACCTTGAACTCCTGGGCTCAAGCAATTCTCCCTACTCAGCCTCCTGAGTAGCTGGGACTACAGGTGTATGCCATAATGACCAGATAATTTTCTGATTTTTTTTTTTAAAGAGATGGGAGCTCACTATGTTTTCCAGGCTGGTCTTGAACTCAAGCAATCCTCCTGCCTTGACCTCCCAAAGTGGTGGGATTATAGGCATGAGCCACCGTGCCTGGCCCAAATAAAATCAGTGCTATTGAGCTACAATTTACATATAATAAAATGGACTCATTTTAAGTGTACAGTTCAGTGAGGTTTGACAAATGTATGTGCATGAGTTACTACCACCACTATCAAGACACAGGATTGTTCCATCACTCTAAAAAGCTCCCCAGTAGGCCTTTGTGTTCAATCTTTTCTTCCTTTTCCAAGCTCTTGGAAACAACTCATGTGATTTCTGTCTCTATATTTTTTCCTTTTTTAGAAGTTCATATAAATGGAATCATGAGATATTCTTGTGAGTCTGACTTTTTTTTCCACTTGACATTATGCTCTTGAGAGTCACCCATCTTGATGTATGTATCTGTTCATTCTTCTTCATTGCTGAGTAGGATTTTACGGTATGGATAGATCACAGTTCATGCATTCATTCATTTCCTGACTGATGGATGTCTGGCTTGTTTACCGTTTGGGGGCTACTGGGAATAAAACTGCTATGCACCTTATGTACGAGACTTCATGTGGACATATAGCATTAGTGTGTTAAGCAAATACTTAGGAGGATTTCTAGGTCATATGATAAGAAGGTGTTTATTTTTAATGAAAATTCTCAACGTGTTTTCCAAAGCAGTAGTATAATGTGTAGCAAAGAATGAGGATTCTCATTTGTCTTCATCCTCAGTAATTAAAATATTAAAAATTAAACTTAAATATTTAATTAAACATATCTTTTAAATTGTCATTTTAGTGGCTGTACTGTGACATCTTGTTGTTGTTTTAATTTGCATTTCCTTAGTGACTACTGATGTTGACTATTTTTTTCATGAGCTGTTGGCCATCCTTAAGGCTGTAAGGTAGATCTGTTCATGTCTTTTGCCTGTTTGGATTTTATTGGTCGCTTTTTTTCCCCCCATTGGATTATAAACATTCATATACATTTTGTGTTAAAAGTCCTTCATCAGTTATGTATTTTGTAATTTCGCAAATATTTTCTCCCCTGATACGACTTGCCTTTTGCAATGTTTTTCAAAGAGCAAAATAAAATATTTTGATTTATCAAATAAAACTATCAAGTTTTTTGATGGCTTATGTTTCTGTGTTCTATCTGACAAATATTTTTTAAACCCCAGTTCACAGATATGTGTTCCTGTGTTTCTTCAGAAAGTTTGATACTTTAGGATTTTTTTTTACATGTATGTCTTCAATCTATCTTGAGGTTCTTTAAAAAATATAGAAAGAGTATGAGGTTGAGTTTGAGAATTATTTTATTCTCGTATGAGTATCCAATTATTTCAGCTTCATTTGTTGAAAAAACCACCTCGTCATTCAATTAATTTTGTTTGTTGAAAACTAATTGATCATATGTGCATGGGTCTGTTTTTGGACTCTATTGTGTTTTATTGATAAATGTGTCTATGCTGTTTGAATGGACAGAAAGTTTGATTACTGTCGCTTCACAGTAAACCTTGAAATCATATGAAGCCCTCCAACTTTTTTCTTCATTTCAAAATTGTTTCAGCTATGCTTGGTCTCTGCATTTCCATGGAACTTTTAGAATCAGCTTGAAAATTCCTGCAAAAAAAAAAGCCAACTGGGATTTTAACCACCTTGAGTCTTTCTATGTCTTCCCTTTATTTAGATTTTCTTGTCTTTTTCTCAGCGGAGTTTTTCAGTGTAATTCACTTCCCAATTTCCAATGGCTTATTGTTAGTGCATAGAAGTGCCATTGATTTTTGCATGTTGATCTTATAGTTTGTGGCTTTGCTATAAATTCCCTTACTCATTCTAGTATCTTTTTATGAATTCCTTTCAATTAAATCATGCTATTTGTGAAAAAAAAAATAATATGTTCCCCCCAATTCTATTACTTTTTTTCCCCTGAATTTGTTACACTGACTAGATACAATATTGAATAGAGGTGGTGAGGATAAACATTTTTATGCTATTCCCAAAACAAACATATTCCTTCATTCATAACTAGGTAATGACGTTAGCTGTAGATTTTTAATAGATGTATTTTATCAAGTTGAATCAGTTTTTTTATAGTTTCATGTGGCAGAGAGTATTTTTTTTTTAAATTATGAACAGGTGTTAAATTTTGTCAAATACTTGTTCTGCATCTATTTGAGATGATCATATGACTTCTCTTTTGAAAATGTTAATATGGTTAATTACATTGATTCTTTAAAGTGTTATAGCTATCTTGAATTCCTGGGATAAACTTCACCTGTTCATGATATATTATCATTTTCTGTAAATTGCTTGACTTGATGTGCTAACATTTTGTTGTGGATTCATACAATTATATTGTGTTAGCTTCTGATTGCTCCTATAACAAGATACCATGCATCTAGGGCCTTGAAACTAGACACCTCTATTCTCTTACAGTTCTGGAGATCAGAAGTCCAAAAGCTGTTTCTGTGGAATAAAGTCAAGGTGTTGACAGGCCAGTTTCTTCTGGGTGCTTGGGGGGAAGTTTCTTTCCTTAACGTTTTCAGGTCTTGTGAACCCTTCCTCCATCATTCAAGCATATCACTCCAATCTCTGCCTTTGTCATCACGCCGTTTTCTCCTCTAATTTTGACTTTTCCTGCATGCCTTCTACAAGGACTGCTGCGGTTCATCAGTATAATTCCCCCACCTCAAAATCCTTAATCACATCTGCAAAGTCCTTTTTGCTATATAAAGTTACATTCACAGACAGGTTCCAGAGATTAGGATGCAGACATATAGGGCTGGGGGAACATTTTTTCATCTACCATGTGTTTATGAAGGTTTCTAGTTACCTTTTCTTGTAAAGTTTTATATAGTTTTGGTGTCATGGTAATGCTGACCTCATAAAACCAGTTGAAAAGTGATCTCTTTGCCGGGCTCGGTGGCTCAGCCTGTAATCCCGCACCTTGGGAGGCTGAGGTGAGTGGATTGCCTGAGCCCACGGGTTCGAGACCCGCCTGGGCAACTTGGTGAGTCCTCATCTCTACAATAAATCAAAAAAAATTAGCCGGGTGTGGTAGCCCGCGCCTGTAATTCCAGCTACTTGAAGGCTGAGGCGGAAGGATCGCTGGAGCCCAGCAGGTCGAGGCTGCGGTGGCCGGGAGCGGCCACTGCACTCCAGTCTGGGCGACAGAGTGAAACTTCAACTCAAAAAAAAAAAAAAAAGAAGAAAAAAAAAAAAAAGAAAAATGATCTCTTCTATTTTCTGAAAGTGTGTGTGTTGAACGGGTATAATTTCTTTCTGAAGCGCTTGGTAGAATTCATCTGTGAAGCCATCTGCTCTTTAGCAAAATCTTTCCTGAGCTTCCAATTTGCATGTAGGTTAGAACTCCTCTTACACTTTCTGAAATACCCTATAGCAGGCACGTTCAACCCACGGGCTGCATGCGGCCCAGGACAGCTAGTAATGAAGCCCCACAAAATCTTTTAACATCATGTGTTTTTTAACATTTATTTTCTTCGTGACCTCATGTGTAGCTCCATTTTTGAGGTTCACAATCACACCTTATTCATGACATCACTTTTTGGCAGCACATATGTTTGTGAGTGGTTGTTTTCACTTGTGAAGCACAAGAAGAATGAAATCTGAACAGACATTTCTGATGAGCAGCTTGAGAACTCACTAAGAATTGCAACTATTTCCATCGAACCAGACATTAATGGATTCGTTTTACAAAACAAGGTCAAATTTACCTCTAGTCTTACGTTGTTCTCATTTTTCTAAACTGTATAATAAAAATATTAAAAACTAAGTCTTATTATGTATATATACTATATTATGTAATTTATGTGGGGCCCAAGACAGTAATTATTCTTTCCTCAATGCAGCCCAGGGAAGCCAAAAGGTATTCAACACTGCCCAGGGAAGCCAGTCCTATAGCTGCCCAGGGAACACTGCCCAGGGAAGCCTGTCCTATAGCTTTTCCTCAGATATATGCTGATCTACATATTTGTATGATTACTAGTTGGAGTCTCACTCCATCATCCAGGCTGGAGTGCAGTGGCACGCTCACGGTCACCCTAGCGTCGACCTTCTGGGCTCTGGTGATCCTTCCACCTCAGCCTTCCAAGTAGCCGGAACCACACGTGTGAGCTACCATACCCACCTAATTTTTTATTTATTGTAAAGATGAGTTCTTGCCAAGTTGCCTGGGCAGCACTTGAACCCGCAGGTTCAGGCAGTCTACTCACCTTGGCCTCCCAAAGTGCTGGGATGACAGGCTGAGC
>CAUYQG010214144.1:0-10562 GCA_963574415.1 Tarsius wallacei | reverse complement strand
GTTCTGGAACCAGACCTGCAGCAGAGTGGCTCCGGGTCAGGCAGGGCCCGCCGTCCTGAGCCCCTCTGGCCCGCGGGCCACAGACAGACAGACCGCCGTCAGTCTCGGCCTCCGTCCTCGAGGACTCGCGATCTGGAACCTTCGAGTCTGAGCCGGGAAGGCCCCTCACCCCACCAGCCACGCGTGAGGAAGCCAGCTTCTGAGTCTATAGTCGGTGAGTGTCACATGCCCGTGAGACGAGACATGGTCCTCTCACCACTGTGGGTCACAGACTCCCATGGAGAATCTGATACAAGCTACGAGTGCCGCTCCAGAAGCGCGTTCCCCTAGCCAGTGCCACGGTTTTGCCGAGTTTTCCGGCAAGCTTGTGGCTCTCTCCGAATTCCCACCTCCCCGAATCCTCTCTGCAGGCTCCTGTCGGAAACTGTCTCCCAGCGCAGAACCCCGTGTGTTAAGTAAGGCCCCATGGGATAAAAGGAGCTTCACTAGGCAAGAGGCAGTCAGGCAAGGCTTCCTGGAGGAGGGGACTGGAGCTGGGCCTTCATGGTTGGCTGGAAGGAGGAAAGCCCAGGCCTGAACAGCAAGGCATGTTCAGGAAACCTAAAGAGGCCGGTTTGAGGGAAGTGATGGGAGAGAAAGCAGCATGGAAGCTGAAGTCAGTTAAGGACCTTGAATGCCAAGGGAAGGCGTTTGCCTTGGTGCTGTCTATAGAGGCGGCTGCTATAAACTCTTGCGCAGAAGCTTGGCTGACGCTGGGAGGGGTGGAGGCCCACCTGCCACTGGGCATGGGCCGGTGGGCGCTGGCTTGCCCAGGGACTCACCGGGGAGGGGAGGCCTCTGGGTGGAGCGCAGGCCCTGGGGTCTTTGTCCGCAGCAGGACCTTTCTCACTACCCTTGAGGGAGGCAAGAGGCTGGAAACGGGGCTGCGTCTAACTGACGGAAGGGTGGGCGGGCAGGGATGGGGGCTGCACACCGCGGTTTCTCCACGCCTGCCCACCTCAGTTTCCCATCCCAATCCATAGTAGGCCTGTGTGCACGACTGTACCCACGTGTACACACACAGTGCCTGCCGCCGGGGCCATGGCAGAAGCACCCTCCCTGTGTCTTCCCTGGAGACGCCCCCCCCGCCCCCCGCCGAGCTGGGGTCTCAACCCCGCCTAGTGCTCCCAGGGCCTTTCCCTCTGGGACGCTGGGGTCCGGAGCCCAGGCCGCCCACTGGGAGCCTGGGGCGATGGGGTCTCCTCTCTGCATGGCTGAAATGGGATCCCCCTTATCAGACCCGGGATGGGAGTCGGGGCCAGGACGAGGGGATGAATCGGAGGGGCTTGTTTTCATTTCATGTTTAATTTCCTGCAGGCTTAGCTCAGTCTTTCCGCTCCTGCCGCCGCCTCCCAGGGCTTTCTGGGGAGGCCGGGGGAGGGGAGAAGCCGCTGCAGGCTGGAGATGGAGGGCTTCTCTCTCTGCAAGCCGCTGCCCCCGCCGGGGCTCCCCTGTGTCTCTGGGGTCCCAGGTCTCCGCAGCGGGGCGGTGGAGGGGGTGGTGTCCCTGCAGGCGCGGCTCGGGAGTCCAGGGTGGGTCGAGGGACCCGGGAGGAGGAGGGGGAGGTGGCCAGTGTCTGGCAAGAGGTCTAGAATGGGGACACGGAACGGAGGGCTCGCTGGAGTGGAGTGTGGGCCATCTGGGGAGGACGGATGACCAGTGGGGCGGCGGGAAGGGACAGCGCCACCCTCGGCGCCGAGTGGAAGAGGGTGGTGAGGGACACGTGGAGGGCTGAAGATGGAGCCTTGAGGACAGAGACCCGGAGGCGGCCACGGCCGGTGGGTGGGGCTGTCCCTCTCACACCCCAACCTCCCCACGGACCCCTCTGTTCTAGGGCCCTGCCTGCGCACACACCATTGCTCCTGGCTCTGGTGCTTCTGCCCAGATCTAGACCTCAGCGATGCTGGCCTGGCTGGTCCTCAGACCCCCTCGCCTGGCAGGGGCGGGCCGCCCCCTCAGTGGCCCCTGCGGGTCCTGGGACTGAAACGCCCTTCTGTTTCTGGCCCCCGAGCTCCCTCGGGATGCCACGCCAGCCCCAGCCCTGCCCTTCGCCACCCCGGGAGGCCAGCCGCCCACGAGGCCCCGCCGTCCTCCGTCCCGACGCCGCCCGGGACCACCCCGGCCTGGGTGCACTCAGCGCAGTCCTCTCTCGAGGCCCGGACTGTGCAAGGAACCAACCGTCTTGCTAACCGCAGCCCATCTGGGGCCAGGGCGGGGTGGCCCGGGGCGGGAGGCCTCTGTCTTATTGTCTTCAGACACCAGCTGCGGAGATTGGAATCCCAGACACAGAGAGGCCCTGCGGCCCCCTGGAGCAGGGCCAGACCCCAGGCTTCTTCCCAGGAAAGGTCCGTCCTGGGGCCCCTCCGCCCCTCGCTGTCCCCGCGGCCACTCTACGCCAGGCACCTGGCTTGCCACCAGCTGAGTGCGGGCCCTGAGCAAGCCCCCACAGGGCAGGCGGGGCCACAGTAACCCTTGTCCCCAGGACACTGCCGGCTTGGGCTCCACCCAGAGGTCTGACGCACATGGAAATGCCACCCACCCTGCCACCATATACAAAGAAAAGCCTCTTGACAACCTGGCCTACGTCCTGGATAGCACACTATGTCAGAGAGACTGGACTGAAACTCAGGAGTCCCAGACTCCCGTCCGAGCACGGCTTCTGAGTCACACCGTTAACTTCTGGTGATCACTTCTCACTCAGTCTCTTCTTCCACATCTATCAAGTTCATCTTCGCGTTCAATAAGATACACATGTCAAGGTTTCTCTTTTTGCCTTGGCTGCCAGGAAGCTCAGGGTTGAGGTCTGTGCTCAGTGGCCACTATGATCCTTAGCCTAGATTGTTTACTGAATTACCTCCTCACTTCATGCTATTGTTCTTGTTTTTATTATTTATTTGTCTTGGGTTTTTGTTTGTTTTTTGAGTCGGGATCTCACTCTGCTGCCCAGGCAGGAGTGCAGTGGCATGATCACAGCTCACCGCAGCCTCAACCTCTTAGGCTCTGGCGATCCTTCCACCTTGGCCTCCCAAGTAGCTGGGACTACAGGTCCGTGCCACCGTGCCCGGCTAATTTTTTTTAATTTTTAGTAGCGACATGGACTCACTATGTTGCTCAAGCTAGTCTCAAACTCCTGGGCTCAAGAGATCTTCCCGCCTTCACCTCCCAAAATGCTGCGATGACAGGCATGAGCCACCACGCCCGGTCTGTTCTTGGTTTTAGACTGAAATCGCAAATCTTTCATTGTAAGCTATGTCAACTCTATTTTGGGAAGTAGGTATGAGTGTGTGTGTGTGTGTGTGTGTGTGTGCGCGCGCGCACGCACGTGTGTAGAGAGAACACTCTGTTTTAACTGCATGACAGTGACTGAAAAATGCCGTAGGTCTCTCAGTGCCACTTCCACGTTTTGTGCTGAAAGGCCCGTCCTGCTGTCAGCGCTCAGTGAATTAGACTCCTGGGCCTTCCCGTACATCTGTGAGGAGGCACATGTGCAACGCACATGCACACACGTGTGTCCACACATACTGAAAAGAAAACGAGCTGGGGGGATCCCGCACCAACTCAGCGCCGACGGGGTGTCCCGCAGCCAGCCCGCCCCTCCTCCACCCGCTCTGGGATCTCCCAGATCCACTGTCAGGAGCTGCGCTGGGTGCGGGGTGCCCGTCGGGCCCAGATGTGGGACCCCGGGAGTGGCTGGCCACCCCGACGCGGCGAGACCAGACATGTGAGATCCCAGGAGTGGCTGGCCAGCCCGACGCGGTGAGATGTGGGTGTGTAAGGAAGGACTCCTGCGTGCACAGGAAAGCCCCAGCTGCCTGGCCCTCCTTCCTCAAACGCTTCACCAGGCACGAGAGGGGAAGAAGACAGGCCCTCGGGGAACTTTTAGTTCAGTGACTGACACTTGGCTAGCTGCAGAATCTGGACAGCTACGTACAGACTCACCCATAACCGTGTCCTTGTTCACTTTAGCCATCTGGGGTGAAAAATTGTCTGGACTATTTTACAAATGCCTCTGCCTTATGAGACAGCACATGGTCGAAACTGATGACCTTTTATTGGTGCCTTAGAACCACGCTGCCGGGTTTTGTTTGTTTTTTGAGTCAAGGTCTACTCTGTTGCCCAGGCTGGACTGCAGCATAATCCCGAGTAGCTGGAATTACAGGCGTGTCCCACCATACCCAGCTAATTTTTTTACTTTTTGTAGAGATGAGGTTTAGCTATGTTGCCAAGGCTGGTCTTGAACTCCTGGGCTCAAGCAGTCCTCCCTTTTGGGGCCTCCCATAGTGCTGGGATTATAGGCGTGCACCACCATACCCAGCTAATTTTTAAACTTTTTGTAGAGACGAGGTTTAGCTATGTTGCCCAGGCTGGTCTTGAACTGCTAGGCTCAAGCAGTCCTTCCTCCTGGGCCTCCCAATGTGCTGGGATTACAGGCATGCACCACCATACCCAGCTAATTTTTTTACTTTTTGTAGAGATGAGGTTTAGCTATGTTGCCCAGGCAGGTCTTGAACTCCTGGGCTCAAGCAATCCTCCCTTCTGGACCCCCCAAAGTGCTGGGATTACAGGCGTGAGCTACCTCGCCCAGCTTGCTAAAGTTTCTTAACTACAGCAGCAGTGCCCTTGGGGGCCTATTTTTGAGTGAAGGTCTCACTCTGTCACCCAGGCTGGAGTGCAGTGGCATGATCACAGCTCGCTGCAGCCTCAACCTGCGGGGCACAGGAGGTCCTTCCATCTTAGCCTCTTCAGTAGCTGGGACTACAGGCGTGCGCACCATGACACCCAGCTAATTAAAAAAAATTTTTTTTTAGAGATGAGGTCTTGCTATGTTGCCTAGGCTGATCTCAAACTTCCAGGCTCAAGCAATCCTCTTGCCTTGGCCTCCCAAGTACAGGTATGAGCCACTGCACCCAGCCCTGTGCTATGCTGATTTTTTAAAAAATTCCTTTTTTGCTCTCAAGCTGTTGATTTCCTGGCCCATTGGAGGAGGAAAAACTGCTATGTGACAACACTGCATGTGTTCTTTCTGATGAGCTTAGGGTTGGGAAAGCAGACTGTGACATTTATTTTGTGTTAAGTTGAAGCTTTAATGTGTGGAGTTTGTCCCCTGTGTTTTGGCTATTCAGAGGTCGTTGTTTTTGCCCAGTCGTCAGGGCTGGAGGGTTCATAGCCCTCTGGACAAAGGAGGTTGATTCGCCCACAAATATTTATTTTTTGGCCTTGTTACTCTAGCATGCTAGTGGGAGGAGACAAAATAATTTAAGCCAGCCATAAATTCTGTAAAGGAGATAAAATTGGGCTGGGCATAGTGGCTCACGCCTGAAATCCCAGAACTTTGGGAGGCCGAGGTAGGAGGATCCTTTTTGCTCTCAGCTTATTGATTTCCCGACCTAGTGGAGAAAAAAAATTGTGGGAGAACCCTATCTCTACAAAAAGTTTTTTATTTTTATTTTTGAGTTGGAGTCTCACTCTGTTGCCCAGGCTGGAGGGCAGTGGCACGCTCCTGGCCACCGCAGCCTCAACCTGCTGGGCTCCAGCGATCCTTCCGCCTCAGTCTTGCAAGTAGCCAGAACTACAGGCGCGCACTACCACGCCGGGCTAATTTTTTGATTTACTGTAGAGATGAGGTCTCGCCAAGTTGCCCAGGCAGGTCTCAAACCCGCGTGTTCAGGCAATCCACTTATCTCAGCCTCCCAAAGCGAGGGATTACAGGCTGAGCCACTGAGCCCGGCTTACAAAAAGTTTTTTAAAAGTAGATGGGCATGGTCATGCATGCCTGTAATCCCTGTTATTTGGGAGGATGAGGCAGGAGGATTGTCTGAGCCCAAGAGTTGGAGACTGCAGTGAGCTATAATCATACCACTGCATTTCACCCTGGTTGACAGAGTGAGATGATATTTCTTAAAAATATATATATATTTAAAAATTTTACTGTAATCCTAGCACTTTGGGAGGCCGAGGCAAGAGGATTGCCTGAGCCTGTGGGTTCAAGACCAGCCTGGGCAACATGGTGAGACCTCGTCTATACAATAAATCAAAAAAATTAGGTGTGGTAGCGCACGCTTGTAGTTCTGGCTACTTGGAAGGGTGAGGCAGAAGATTTGCCGGAGCCCAGCAGGTTGATGCTGGGGTGACTGTGAGTGTGCTGCTGCACTCCAGCCTGGGCGATAAAGTGAGACTCCAACTCAAAAAAAATAAATAGAAATTTTAAAAGAAGGTGATAAAATAGAACAATGTGGTAGAAGGTCACCTGGTTTGATTGTGTTGTGTTGTTTTAAATTATGTTGTGTTGGGTTGAGTTGAGTTCTCTTGGGTTGTGTTGTGTTGAGTTAGGTTGAGTTGGGTTGAATGTGTTGGGGTCCATTGTGCTGTTTTGGGTTGAGTTCTATTGGGCTGTGTTTTCTTGGGTTGTTTGCTGGGTTGTGTTCTACTGGGTTGTATTGAGTTCTACTGGGTTATATTCTATTGGATTGTGTTGGGTTGGACTGGGTTGTGTTGGGTTGAGTTGGGTTGAGTGTGTTGGGTTCCACTGTGTTGGGTTGGGTTGGAATAAGTGTATTGGTTCCACTGTGATGTGTGTGTTGAGTTCCATCGGGTTGTGTTGAGTTGGGTTGAGTGTGTTGGGTTCTGCTGTGTTGTGTTGAGTTCTATTGGGTTGTGTTGGGTTTGGTTGAGTTGGGTTGAGTGTGCTGGGTTCCACTGTGTTGTACTGGGCTGCATATTTTGGTGGTTGGGTGGCAGTAGGAAGTCATGGCTATCAGGAAGACTTCTCAGAGGAGGTATCTAGTTGGAATCTAAAAAATGGAGGAGGAGGCAGCCATCCCAGGCAGAGAGAAGAGCCACATTGTTCTGTTGTGTTTGTCCTGTTTCTGTCTCAGGAGAGGCCTTCCGGAGCAGGGACCAGGCATCCTTCTCCTAATGAAGCAACCTGGACTCGCACACCCTGTAGATCCGGGAAACAGCCAGCAGCAGCCTTCCCGCCTCTCCGCTGAGGACCCTCCTTCCTTTGCCCCCTCCCACAGGACGGAAGCCCAAAATTAGAGCAGAGGCAGGGTGTGAGGGGCAGGCTGGAGCCTCCACTCTCTCAACCTCCCAAGGGACTGAGGTGAGAAAAGCCCACCCTGGTCTGGTTCCTAGACAGTCAGGAGACCCCGGTTGCAGCCAAGAGCCCAGGGGCAGACTCGGCTCTGCCGCCCTCATGCCAGGCAGGCCCCACTGACCTGCACGCGGGCTTCGGTGAGGTCCGTCCTCATGGCCAGCTGCTCCCGCGCATACACGTCCGGGTAGTGGGTCTTCTGAAAGACCTTCTCCAACTCTTCCAGCTGGTAGCTGGTGAAGGTGGTTCGGTTCCTCCGCTTCTTGCCCTTGTTGCTCTCCGAGTCGGCCTTCTCCAGTGGGCTGGGGAGGTCGGATCCAGGCCGGTCCTGGGGCCCCTTCACCCCAGCCTCCTTGACGCTGAGGTAGCTACTGTCCATCCCCACGGTGTCAGAGTCTGGCGGTAACTCGGGCTCACCCAGGGAGCTCTCTTTGGCTGAGGGAGAAGGAAACAAACTCAGAAACCAACAGCTGAACCAAGCAAGAAAGAGGGGAGGACTTGGGGGGCCCCTCCCTGCCTTCCCCCTCTTAGAGGTTTATCGGATATGAGGCTAGGTGACTTGGTTCTGACCCTGGCTTGCCATGAACATGCTGTGTGACCTTGGGCAAGCCTCTCCCTTCTCTGAGGCTCTTTGCCACCATCTTAGAATGGGTCCCTTCCAGCTCCAATGTCATGTGACCCAGGATTAGCCAGTCTGACCCCTGTGACCTTTAACCCCCCACCTCACTTTCCCTGAGCTCCTCTCTCTAGAGGGACTCCCTCTGTCTGAACTTTTTTGGACATCAATATGCTGACCCTGTGCCCTGTCCCCCTGGGTGGGTTGTGTTGAGTTGGGTTGAGTGTGTTAGGTTCCATTGGGTCGTGCTGGGTTAGGATGAATGGAACCCAACACACTCAACCCAACTCAACCAAACCCAACACAACCCATGGGAGACTCATCCCACGGCCGTGACTGGCCCAGCTGAGCATGGGACAGGGAGGCGGCGCTAGCATCAAGGCAGACGGGCGTGCTCCTCCCTTTTTGGCCTGGTTGTGGGGTGGACTCTGCCCTAAGAATGCCTGTTGTCCACCAGAGGGGCGGCCAGGATGGAGGCACGGCCACACTCCCTGTTACAAGCAGTGCCCCGCCACCCCTCACCACGACCACCAAGTCCTCTGCTCTCCTTTATACTGCCGCGCCCACTCTGGTCTTCCCCCTCGCCTGTTTATGAAGCTGACCAGGCAACTTCGTACCCGGCATGCTGGCCTCCAGGCCCGGGTGGATGCACTGAGCTCGGCCCCCAGCCCGGGCTCTGGCTCCACTGGCTGATTCCAAGAGGACTGAACTGGCAAAGACTGGTCAACCCCACAGGCCAAGGGGAAGAGGTGGTGGAGGCCAGGGCACAGGGCGGGGCGGGATGTCACCTGTCCATGTCCAGACAGCCTGGTTAGCGCCCTAGGCAGGCTCGCTCACCTTCAGGGACAGGGTTAGAGCTGGACTTGCAGCCAGGCCCCAGCTGTGACTCCCGCATCGGGAATTTCCGAGCTCTGTGCTGGGACTGTTTCTTTTGTCTTTTTGGGGTCAGGGTCTCACTCTGTCACCCAGGCTAGAGTGCAGCGGCACGATCATGGCCCACTGCAGCCTCCAACTGCCGAGCTCAGGCAATCCTCCCACCTCAGCCTCCTGAGTAGCTAGGACTACAGGTGTACGTCACCACACCCAGCTAAATTTTTAAAATTTTTTTTGTAAAGACGAAGTCTCACTGTGCTGCCAAGGCTGGTCTCGGACTTCTGGGCTCAAGCAATCCTCCTGCCTCAGCCTCCCAAAGTACTGGGATTACAGGCGTGAGCCACCACGCCCAGCCTACTTAACCTCTGTGCCTCAGTTTCTCCATGAAATGGGGGTGAAGATACTTGTAGGAAAGTCCTCATTGTGGAAACAGAGAGGCTGGCTATGTGGGTTTTTATTGTTCTTCACGTTTCTGGTCTGGACTTACAAGCCCACAAGCCCCGTTAGCACGAGAGGTCTCTAGCCCTGGAGAAGCCCCGACACACAAAGGCCTTGAGTGCGGGAGCATGCCTGGGGGCCCGCACCTGCGCTGCGGGAAGGGCACCGGGCCAGGAGTCTGGAGATGTAGTGTGAAGCCTGTCTAGCTACAGTCCCTTGTCTGTGACTTGGCGACAAGGAACCTTGTGGAGTGAAAGAACGCACACATGTGGGGCACATCTGAAAAGACCCTTCACGTGCACAAGCTTTGCTCATCACCACAAGCATGTGCGGTGGGTGTGAGCATTAAACCACTCTGACCCTCAGTTTCGTCTTCTGGAAATAAGTCCAAGCGGCAGGCATGAAGGGCCAGGGTGGTGCCCAGGTCTTCTGACTCCATCCAGACCCTGGGGGCTGAGGCTTCACACTCGCTCTCATCCCTGGCTTTCTGTGCACGGGGGAAGCTGGGGAGGACATCTCGTCCCTGTCATTCTCATGTCCCACTCCAAGGTACCGGGGAGAGGGAGCAGAGGTGAGTGCCAGGACAGGTCCGAAAGGAGCTTTGGAGGGTGTTCCTGAGGGCAGCTGGCAGTGCAGATGCCACGGGGTGGCAGGCCGACCCAGAGCCATCACACATGACACCCATGTGAGCTCGGGCACATGCAGATGGCCACAGCTTCAGTGACAGCGCGATGTAAACTGTAGCTGGCAGCCGGGCCAAGAGCTTTCAGCAAAGATATGTATCTTCCTGGCAGACAAATGCATTTCATGTTTGGGTTTTTTTTTTTTAAAGGGAAGAAATCCCACCCAGCCTCTCCAAGAATAAATATCCCTGTTATGCAGCTTCCTGGAAGCCAGGCCGGGGAACACAGCCCCTGCCCCACCCTGGCCCAGCACGGATCTCCAGACCCCAGCCCACAACCCCACGGGCCCTCACCGCAGCTGGTGGTGCCCTGCTTGTGACTGAAACCATCCACACAGCCATGGGGTCGGGCTGGGCAAGGGTGCTCCATGTTATAGAGACCAAGGTTGGCAGGGACCGTCCCAGACTCCTAGTTTTAACTGGGGGAAACTGAGGCCAGAGAGAGAAGGGCGTGTGCCCTAATTAGAGACAGAGTGCAGCCTCTCTGCTTTTGGTCTGTCCTATGCTCCCTACCCTGTGATCTTTTTTTTTTTTTTTTCTGAGTTGGGGTCTTGCTCTGTTGCAGACCAAGACTGGTATGCAGTAGTGCAATCATAGCTCACTGCAGATTGGCACTCCTGAGATCAAGAGATTCTCCCATCTCAGCCTCCCAAGTAGCTAGGACAACAGGCGTGCTCCACCATGTCGGGCTATTTATTTATTTATTGGAGAGATGGGATCTCACTATGTTGCCCAGGCTGGTCTTGAACTCCTGGGCTCAGATGACCCTCCCCTCCTCAGCCTCCCAAGTACCTGCTAGGGCTACAGGTGTGTGCCCCCAC
>CAUYQG010214141.1:0-13380 GCA_963574415.1 Tarsius wallacei | reverse complement strand
CGCCTCAGTCTTCCAAGTAGCTGGAACTACAGGCGCACGCTACCACACCCTGCTAATTTTTATGATTTATTGTAGATATGAGGTCTCGCCAAGTTGCCCAGGCATGTCTCGAACCCACAGGCTCAGGCAATCCACTCACCTCAGTCAATCCACTTACCTCACGCTGGGATTACAGGCTGAGCCACCGAGCCCAGTTTCTGTAACTCTTATAATCTACTTATGTAGCCTGATCCAGGCTCCTTATATGTAGGAGAAACAACATAGCCGAATGAATATGTTTTTTTAAAAAATTAGTTACAGGTTGGGCATGGGGTTTACACCTGTAATCCTAGCACTTTGGGGGGCAGAGGCAGGAGGATTGATTCAGCACAGGAATTGGAGATCAGCCTCAGCAATATAGTAAGACTTTGCCTCCACAAAAACGCAAAAATTAGCCACGTATGGTGGCATGCCTATAGTTCCAACTACTTGGAAGGCTGAAGCAGGAGGATTGCCTGAGCCCAGGAGGTCGAGGCTACAGTGAGCCATGATCATGCCACTGCACTCAAGTCTAGGAGACAGAGTAAAACCCCAACTCAAAAAAAAAAAAAATATATATATATATAAAGACCTTGTCTTGTTACTGTAGACAAACTCCCTTACTCCCATTGCAGGCCATGAAATCTCACCTCATGTGGAATCAGTTAGGTATCTGTACCAGTTGACTATGTCTAGAAAGTGTCATCGGTGCTGCCTTTTTGACCTAATTAGACTTTCTCAATCTTAGGATATAAGATGCTTTCATATTTAAAGAGGCAAACTCACAATAATCCAAATGTAGCAAAAGCAAAATTGATTGATCATCACTGACATTGCAAAACATTGTATTCAAAATATACTTTTAAAAATATATCTGTAGATATGATTTAGTTTTTTATACAGAATGCAATGTTTTAAACATTCTAAATAATTAAAAATGCATAATGAAATATTATGCTAAACTACATCAAATTGCCATTTTTGTAGGACAAGAACAGCTGAGTTCTTATGGTCCTACCTACTATACAACTGGAAAGATATCATATGTGAATATCAAATGTAATATAGGACCTATGTATCCAACTCTTAGATAAAGAGAGAAAACCTTGCCAATATAACTGAGTCCTTTACTAAGATAATGAAACCTCTCAAACAGTAAATACCCTTATCAATGAGCCTTTTTCTGATCTTAATCCACCTCCCCACCATCCGAGTACTGGCATAGAGGTAAATACTCTCTTAAAAATGATGATTACATTTACAAGTATTTCTTTATACTCTATTCAGACGGTACCATCATGGACATTATTGTACATGTTTTTCCTGATCACATGCGACTGAGTTTTTCTAAAATAATCCCACAGAGAGGAGGAGCTAACTTATAATGTATGGACACCTTCTGAATCTCTGCATATTGCTAATGATTCTACAATGTGGTTGTTCTAATTTTTAGTTTTGACAGAAGTAAAAAGTTCACATAGCTCCACATCTGCAGCAAGACATCATTATCAGATATTTTAATTGTTTCAAATCTAAAGGGTATGGAATGATCTGTCTATTGATTAAATCTGAATTTTCTTGTTTACTGTTAAAATATATATTAGTTATTGATGTTGCAGTTTTTAAAGTTGAGCATAGGTTATAAATATCTAGTCTAGATTTTTGAAATATATGGGTATGTCTGCAGGGCTAATAGAAAGGGATCACCTGAGTGAGAGTCCTGGAAATCTCTGAGGAGATGAGGTATCACTGAGCACACAATTAGTGCAAGGCCATTTGGATAATAGCTAAGCAGAGAGAGTGAGTCTAGATGTTGTTTGAGATAGAAGCCAGTGTTCTCCACCATTCACTCCTCTGGATCAGCCTCACGAACTCATAAATCAATCCTAGAGAAAGAAAACCACCAAAAAAGTTTTAATACAAATCTATTTTGTTCAAATCTCTAAGACACAGGAAGCTGAAGGCCACAATACTTTGAAGTTTCTATAAGAGGATCGGCAAGCACATGGTGTCTGCCAATATTTTCTTTTGAATTAACATAATAAAAACTGATTGCTATTAAGTAAAGGAGAAATCCAACACACACATATTTTGTTTTATTGTACTTTGTGAATACTGTTTCTCTAGAAGTTTACTGTTAGTGGCAACCCTGCACTGAGCAATTCTATCAGCACCAGTTTTTCAACATCATATGCTTGCTTCATGTCTCTCTGCCACATTTTGGTAATTCTCATGGCATTTTAAACTTTTCCATTATGATTATATCTGTTATGGTGATCTATGGTACTACGAACCACACCCATAAAAGATGGTGAACTTAATCGATAAAGGTTGTGTGTGTTCCTACTGCTCCACGATTGACTATTCCCTCATCTCTTCCCCTCTCCTTGGGCCTCCCTATTCCTTGAAACACAACAGTATTGAAATTAGGGCAACTAATAACCCTGCAATGGCCTCTAAATGTTCAAGTGAAAGAAAGAGTCACACATCTCTCACTTTAAATCAAGTTAGAAATGATTAAGTTTAGTGTGGAAGGCACATCAAAAGCTGAGATAGGTTGAAAGCTAGGCCACTTGCATCAAACTGCTAGCTAGGTTAATAATGCAAAAGAAAGTTCTTGAAGGAAATTAAAAGTGCTACTCCAGTGAACACACTGATGAGATAGTAAAATAGCCTTATTGCTAACACGGAGATAGCTTGAGTGTCTGGATAGAAGGTCAAGCCAGCTGTGACATTCCCTTAAACTAAAGCCTAATCCATAGTAATGCCCTAGCTCTTCAATTCTGTGAAGGCTGAGAGAGGTGAGGGTGCTACAGAAGAAAATTCTGAAGCCAGTACAGGTTAGTTTGTGAAGTTTAAAAAAAGAAGTCACCTCCATTACATAAAAGTGCAAGGTGAAGCAGCAAGTGCTGATGTAGATGAGGCAGAAAGTTCTCCAGAAGAGCCAGCTAGGATCACTGATGAAGGTGGTTACTCTAAGCAACAAATTTTCAGTATAGATGAAATAGCTCTCTATTGGAAGAAGATGCCATCTAGGACTTCCATAGCTGGAGACAAGTCAATACCTGGTTTCAAAGCTTAAAGGACAGGTGACTCTCTTGTTAGAGATTAATGCAGCTGGTGACTTTAAGTTGAAACCAATACTCACTTACCATTTCAAAAATCCTAGGGTGTTTCAGAATCATGCTAAATTTGCTCTGCCTATGCTCTGTAAATAGGGTGGGTAAAAGCCTAGACGACAGCATATCTGTCTATATCACAATTTACTAAATATTTGAAGCCCACTGTTGAGACCTACTGCTCAGAATAAAATATTCCTTTCAAAATATTACCATTCATTGACAATGTACCTAGCCACTCAAGAGCTCTCATGGAGATATACAAGGCTATGAATGTTGTTTTCATTTCTGCTAACATAGCATCCATTCTGCAGTCCATCAATCAAAAAGTAATTTGGACTTTTAAGTTTTATTATTTAAAAATATATTTCAGAAGGCTATAGCTGTTATAGATAGTGGTTCCTCTGATGGTTCTAGGCAAAGTCAATTGAAACCTTCTGGATAGGACTTGTCATTCTAGATATCATTAAGAACAGTAATGATTTATGGGAGGAGGTCAAAATACCAACATTAACAGAATTAGTTGATCCGAGCCCTAATGGATGATTTTTGAGGGATTCAAAACTGCAGTGCAGGCAGTAACTGCAGATGTGGTAAAAATAGTAGGAGAACTAGAATTAGAAGTGGAGCCTGAAGATGAGACTGAATTGCTATAACCTCAGGTTAAAACTTTAATAGATAGAGAGTTGCTTCTTACATATAAGCAAAGAATGTAATTTCTTGAAATAGGATCTACTCCTGGTGAAGATGCTGTAAACATTGGTGATATGATAACTAAGGATTTAAAATATTTCACAAACTTAGTTGATGAAGCAGCATCATGTTTGAGAGGATTGACTGCAACTTTGAAAAAAGTTCTACTATGGGTAAAATGCTATCAAATAGCATTGCATGCTACAGAGAAGTCTTTCCTGAAAGGAAGAGTCAACCAATGCAGCAAACTTCACTGTTGAATTTTAAGAAATTGCCATAGCTGCCCCAGCCTTCAGCAATCACTATCCTGACGAGCCAGCAGCCATCAACACCAGGGCAAGACACTTTACCAGCAAAATAATTGTCTTGCTGAAGGCTCAGATGATCATTAGGATTTTTTAGCAATAAGACAATTTTAATTAAGGTATGCACATTTTTAGACATACTGCTATTGCATTCTTCATAGACTACTGTGTATATGAACATAACTTTTATATGCACTAGAAAACCAAAACATTGTATGACTTGCTTTATTGTGATATTTGCTTTTTTATAGTGGTCTTGAAGTGAACCTGCAATGTATGCCTGTATTAAATTACTTTTCTTTGAAAGAAAGAATGGAAAAAAGGTAATTTTTTATTAAAAAACAAAAATTTTGAAACATGTTAAACACTTAATAATCTTTAAAATAAGAGCTACCTCTTTGGGACATTCTTATGAGCCAAATGCTAATCTCTGACTCCATCTTTTTCTTTCTCTTTCTCACACACACACACACACACACACACACACACACACACAGCCCAGATGTTCAAATCTCTTCTGCCTGTGAATGCAAAATAAGATCCTTTCATCTCCCATTAGTGACTTTGAACCCCTACCTATCAAAATGATCTAGGAGTCTTGTCATCACCCAGTATTCTCATCCCAAATACCCTCGGGTGTGTTTTTACTTGAGTGTGATCATTAGCAAGAGGAACGGCAAGGGCAGATTTTTCTCCTTCTCTCTTTCTCTCTCACCTGTTTTCCTTTCTGTCTTGCTGCTTCTAGGAGAAGCTCTCAGCAATTCCTTAGGAATCTAACCATTGCCATGGCATCCCTCCTCCACTACCTCAGAGTGGTCAGTTCACCCTAAGCCTTGGCATATAATTTCTTTCTTGTTTGTTTCTTTATTTCTAATAGCTGTTTCCTGCCATCACGGTCTCTGAATTACCTCACTTCTTCATTTTACCTTCCCCAGCCCATTCAATGCTTGGGTAACCAATGCCTTGTATTAAATTCTCTCTGTTTGAAACACTGTCAGTGTTGGTGTCTGTCTGACTGGACATTGTCTGAAGCACTTGTGTGTTCATCATTCCTCCACAATCTTCTGCTGACTGCCCACGAGTGTGGGAACTCAAAAATATACTTCCACGCAAGAATCTGCAAATCCCCTGTCCTATATGTATATTTGTTATACACACAACATCACACTGTCATACCTTAAGGAGTGTTCTCAGAAAAGTATATATTAGTGCAACATTTTTATACAAAAACGTGCATGTGCACACTTTAATACACACATCGATGTCCATGTGGACCATCATATTAACAACAGTTATCTTGTGGTTGGGAACATTAATGATTTAACTCTTATTTTTCATATAAAAAAGTATCAATTTGATCATTTTGCAAAGCTATTTTATGTTTAAAAAAGTTTAGGTATTTAAGAAGTTCATGAATATATTGTAAAATATTTTATATACATTAATTTAATTATATTAATTGGATATAACATGCAATATAACTAATGGAAAATAAAATATCAGATATAATGTAAAATAATGTGGCCACAAAGTGCCTTTCTTATAGTAGAGACTTAATAACTGTTTGCTAAATTAGTATTTTTTTTTTTAGGAGTCAATTTTTTTACATTATTTGTCACATTGTCTTTTTTCTATTAAGCATAAACTCTCATAACTATAATCAGGTCAACTCTAAGCTATCCTTGTATCCATTAATCTGACACCAAACGCAGTTACATATAAATGAACAAAAGACTGAATCAAAAGAAAATAAGGCAGCAACATTAAGATTGGTAACGACTTCTTCAAGGCACCTGTTTTTACTGTAACTGAACAACAGGATGCTACATAACACCAAAGAATGTCTAAAAGGAGAAATAAAGTAATTTCCCCGGAAAAAATTAAAGATTGAATGACTCCATTTTGTTGGTTTGTGTTACAAACATAATGCTATTTAAATGTATTTTTTATAGTGTGTTAATAACAGTAATAAAAAAGAAGAAAAAATGACAACATACAGTGATGTTATAACAAGCAGATGGTGGCTGGAGATGGGCTGTTCTCCAATTGTTCCCATTCTTTTCCAATTCATGATCAGTAAAAGGAAAAAACATTTGTGTTTTTGTGTTCCCCCAGTCCACCATAATATTCCAGATATAAGTATAGAACCTCCCTGTCTTACCAGATGAAAACTCTATGTAATAATTGTGCATTATTCTGAACATAGAATTGCTAGTCTGAGCCATGAGTAGTGACTTAGAAATCAGGAATGTCATTCTTTTGAAATTATAGGCAGATTTTTTCCTATAATCAGAATGCCTTCATTAGAAAAGATTATCAAACAACAGTAAGTTACAGGCATAATTTATTTACAAAGGCATTTTTATTCCCCCTCCCAAATTTTTCTGTTGATAATGTGTTTTACTAAACATCATAATAGAATATACCAGTCAAAAATATCAGTGTACATATTTTCAATCTTGTTTATGGGGCATTATTGGTGACGAATTATCACTGATCTTTAAAATCCATTTGAGAACAAATTTAGGTAAACATACATTGTACATCAAATAGATTCACCTTGATCCTAGGGATGCCATGATATGTGCTTACCAGTTGGTCATATGTTACACAAATCAACCTCTGTTCTAATTATTCTCACAACTAGATTCTTACATTCTTGACATCCTCTAATTTTAGGTCATTTCAAGAAAACCCGTGGCATTGTCCTTTGCCATCCATGTACCATCATTTTAGAAAATGTGTATGAATTGTATGCACTCCTTTTGTCATCAATAGGCAACTAAAGTCCTCATGTCCCTCTTTATTTTTTCCTAGAAAACCTACGTTGATCGGGGGTCCGACATAAAATCACACTGAAGTGTAATTGAGCGCTATGCATATAAGCATAATAGTTAAGGAAACAATTTGTATTTAACTGGACACAAAACCTTAAGTCAGTCTTCTCTTCCATGACTACTGCTACTACATTTGCTTAAGCCCTTAAGTTCTCATCTGAACACCTACAATAGCCTCTAAGACAATTATCCTTTCTCCACAGCCTGGTGCCCCGTGTCAATCCAAGTCAGACTAATTGTAATTTTTTTAAAGATAATTTTTATCCTATTATTCCTTCTGCCTCAAAAGGCTCCCCCCTCAGCACTTGATAAAAATCTATAAACTTTATCTAATATCCTGAGTTTATCTCATAGTACACAACTCTTGCATCTTGCATTTTACACTTACCAAGTTGCAACACTTGACAATGTTACAGGCAGTTGTTTGATTCAGGTTTTTGTTTGTTTGTTTTACTTTTGTATTGTTTTGTTTGGTGGAAATAAGTCCCTGCATTGACCCATCTGGTGAGATTTTATTGGTTTTCAAGACCTGGCTCCACTGTGACCTCCTCTCTGAAGCCTACCTTGGCATTTGTTTCAGAACAACCATTCCCTCCTTGACAAACTTTGTACATGCCTGTGTTTCTGTTTCTTTTTTTTTTTTTCTATATTGTAAACCCATTGGGGGCAGGGATGGTGCATTAATCTCAGTCTTATTTGTCTTTGTATTCCCTACAACTGAGCTTTGTAATTCTTCACTCATGTGTTAGTCAAATATACTGAAATAACACAGCTGCCATGAACAAATTTCAAACGTTATTAAACTATGGTGAGAACATCTTTGGAGATGGCAGTTTCACATTTGAAGCTGTATATATACAACTGTTTAATCGTAAGGCTAGGATACTGACAATCTGTACTCCTTATGTAGATATTGCAGTAAACATTTGCTGGGTGTCTTTTCAACATGTTTTTCAATTCCTCCTCCTTTTATTAATAATTATTTGAGTTCCCCAGTTGTGTGGTTTGGATTCAATTAATTTATGTCTATATAATATAGTAAGTCTTGTTTTCCCTCCTCTTAAAGGAAAATATCATACCTAGCACAGTGGTTGTTTCAGATGGGATCACATGGTAGAAGTCAAACAGTCAAAGTCAATGAAACTCAGTTCTGGGATTTAGGATGAGTTACCAGAGAAGAGAACTTTTGTTTCCTTGTAGATAACACAGATATAAGTAAGAAAAAAACATAACCCAAGACAATTTCCCTGTGGTTCTGAAAAAAGAGAGTCAAGAAGGAAAAATTAGAGCCAAAGATAGAAATCCTGGTAATTTATATAAGATTTGGATCAAGATGTTCCTGGGAGGTTTATTAAAAGCCAAATATTTATTTCATGTTCATTTTTTAATTTTTAAAACAGTTTTAGATTTATAGAAAAATCAGAGAAAGTACAGCGGGTTCCCATGTACTTCCCACCCCATGCCGGTCTCCCCTATTATTAACACCTCTCAGTGTACTACGTAAGTCACCATTAAATTGACTGAAATTTAATGTAACTGAAATTGATTTGTTATTATTAACTAAGTTCATAGTCTCCATTAGGGCTTGTTCTTTGTGTTGCATAGTTCCAGTTATGAGAAATGCATAATGCCATGGAATCCACAGTATCACTCACTGTCCTAACAATCCTGAGTTCCACCTGTTGTCCATCCCTCTCCAATCTTTTTACCTTATCCATCATCCTGCCTTTTCCGGGATATCATAAAATTAAGATCACATAACATGTAGCCTTTTCAGAAAGGCTTCTTTCACTTAGCAGTAAATATTTAAGTTTCTTTCATGTTTTTTCACATCTTAATAGCACACTTTATCACTAAATAATTTTTCATTGTTTGGATTTGCCGCAGTTTATTTATTCTTTGCTTCCAAATTTTAGCATTTTGAATAAAGCTGTTAAACACTGGTATGTATGTTTTTTTGTAGAATAAGTTTTCATTTTATTTGGGTAAATACCTAGGAGCACAGTGGTTGCATCCTGCAGTAAGCCTATATTTAGCATTGTAAAAGACTGCCAAGTAGTTTTCCAGAATGGCTGCCCCATTTTGCATTTCCACCATCACTGAATGGGAGTTGGTATAACTTCATATCCTTGCCAACAGTTGTTTCTTTTTGTTTTAAAGACAGCTTTAATGTAATTTTTTAATTACTCGTAACTGATAAAATTCTAACCAATAGAGAAATCCAGAGTATAAGGACAAAAGTGGAAAAATGTAAAAAAGAAAATTCACTGTATCTGGATTAGAGTTCTTGTTCTTTCATTTATTAAATGTGATCTTGACAAGTGGTTTAGCCTCTCTGAACATCAGTTTTCCCACAGATATGCAAAATTTGGAGAATTCTTCTTTCCAAGACTACCATAAACCCTGAACCCAAATGACAACCTAACAACCAGTGAATTAAGAAAGAGAGTTGGCCGGGCATAGTGGTTCACACCTGCAATCCCAGTGCTTTGGGAGGCCAAAGCGTGAAGATTGCTTGAAACCAGTAACTCAAGACCAGTCTGGGCAAATAAATGAGATAACTTATCTTTATAAAAATATCTTTAAAAATTAACCAGGCATGGTGGCATGCACCTGTAGTCCCAGTTACTTGGAAGGCTGAGGCGGGAGGATCACTTGAGCCCAGGAATTCAAGGCTACAGTGAGTTATGATTGCACCACTGCACACCAGGCTGGGCAGGAGAATGAGACCATGTCTCTAAAAATAAAAAGTAAAAGTTAAAATAAATTTAAAGAAATAAAGTCAAGTGTTGAATCACTCTGGAAATTAGAAAAATGCAAGTAAAACACAATGCAGGTATATCATTAAATCCTCTTTTTATACAAACTCATATCAGTTTAATTTCCTCTTTACATTCTTCTCCTGTATCAAAAATATTTGGAAGAAAACTAAGACATAAGTTTCATAAATAATCTCTCTTTCAAAATGGTAGATCTAGCCGGGCTCGGTGGCTCAGCCTGTGATCCCGCGCCTTGGGAGGCTGAGGTGAGTGGATTGCCTGAGCCTGAGGGTTCGAGACCCGCCTGGGCGACTTGGTGAGCCCTCATCTCTACAATAAATAAATAAATAAATCAGCTGGGCGTGGTAGCACGCGCCTGTAATTCCGGCGACTTGGAAGGCTGAGGCGGAAGGATCGCCGGAGCCCAGCAGGTCGAGGCTGGGGTGGCCGGGAGCGGCCACTGCACTCCCGTCGGGGCGACCGAGGGAGTGAGACTCCAACTCAAAAAAAAAAAAAAAGTACCTGTCTGAGCCGGGCTCGGTGGCTCAGCCTGTAATCCCGCTCCTTGGGAGACTGAGGTGAGTGGATTGCCTGAGCCCGCGGGTTTGAGACCTGCCTGGGCAACTTGGCGAGACCTCATCTCTACAATAAATAAATAAATAAATCAGCTGGGCGTGGTAGCGCGCACCTGTAGTTCCAGCTACTCAGAAGGCTAAGGCGGAAGGATCGCCGGAGCCCAGCAGGTCGAGGCTGCGGTGGCCGGGAGCGGCCACTGCACTCCAGTCTGGGTGACAGAGTGAGACTCCAACTCAAAAAAATAACAATAATAAATAAATAAATTCAGAGCAGATGGGAGAAAAGAAAAAAGAGGAAGGCTGCTATCAATTCTATAGCTGCAAAAAAACTGATTCTGCCTACAACTTCATAAGCCTGAAAGAGAACACCCGAGCCTCAGATGAACCACAGCCTTGACCAACTCCTTGACTGTGGGCATAGTGAGGTCCTCAGCAAAGGACTCACCTGAGCCATATTCAGACTTCTCACAGAAGCTTGTGAGATCTTATTTGGTGGGGTTTTTCTTCATTCATTTATTTTACTTTAGTTAAAAAAAAATTTTTTTAAAGAGATGAGGTCTCGCTTGTTGCCCAGGCTAGAGTCAGTGGCTATTCACAGGCACAATCACAGTACAGTACAGCCTTGAACTCCTGGGCTCAAGTGATCTTTTTGCCTCAGCCTCCCATGTAGCTGGGACTATAGGTATGCTCCACCGCATCCAGTTTGGTGGTATGTTTTTTGAGTCAGAGTCTCACTCTGTCATCCAGACTGGAGTACAGCGGCATGCTCATGGTCACTGCAGCCGCGACCTGCTGGGCTCAGGTAAGCCTTCTGCCTCAGTCTTCCAAGAAGATGAAACTACAGGCATGTGCCACCACACCCGGCTAGTTTTAAGATTTATTGTAGAGATGAGGTCTCATCAGGCTGTCCAGGCTGGTCTCAAAAACATGGGCTCGCCGGGCTCAGTGGCTCAGCCTGTAATCCCGCGCCTTGGGAGGCTGAGGTGAGTGGACTGCCTGAGCCCATGGGTTCAAGACCCGCCTGGGCAATTTGGTGAGACCTCATCTCTACAATAAATCAAAAAATTAGCCGGGTGTGGTAGCGCGCACCTGTAGTTCCAGCCACTTGGAAGGCTGAGGCGGAAGGATCGCCGAACCCAGCAGGTCGAGGCTGCGGTGGCCAGAAGCGGCCACTGCACTCTAGTCTGGGTGACAGAGTGAGACTCCAACTAAAAAAAGACAAAAAAAAAAAAAACATGGGCTCATGCAATCCTCTCACCTCTGCTTCCCAAAGTGCTAGGATTATAAGCATGAGCCATTGCACCCTGCTCCGTGGTGTTTTAAGGTGCTGCATTTGTGGTAAAAAAAACTTACACATTCCACAAAACTATCCCTCAAAAATAAAAATAAAAAAATAAGACATCCCCAGACGAACAAAGACCATAATATTTCATACGTAGCAAACCTGCCTTATAATAAATACCAAAGAGATTCTTTTGTAGTTCATGACAACTGGGTTTTCAACATGCCTCCCTCAAACCTTGTTAATGATGTCGTGCATTACCCATCTGACATGAACTTCGGGGGAAAAAAAAAGAGCAATATTAAATAATGCACTTCTGGCTGAAAATAATGATACCAGATGGTAACAGGAATCCACATGAAGAAATAAAGAGCAGCAATAAAGGCAATTACATAGATAAGTATCTATTTTTCTAAATTCTTCTCTCAGTTGATTAAAAAGATAGTTTTGTAAGGCTGTATTATTGGTCTTATTTATAAAGATGTAATATACATGCAGCAATAGCACAAAGGGGGGACTATGGAGGGATCCGGGAGTAGTCCCTATATTTACTGGAATTAGATGAATATGACTCTGAAGTACATTGGGAAAAGCCGAGGCACACTATAATTCCTAGACTAGCCACTAATAACACTAATGTTTTAAAAAGTAAAAGAAAAACACCACGGAATTAAAATGGTACGCTAAAAAATACCTATTCAGTCGGGCACGGTGGCTCATGCTGTGATCCCAGCACTTTGGGAAGCAGAGGCAAGAGGACTGCCTGAGCCCAAGGGATCGAGACCAGCCTGGGCAACTTGGCGAGACCTCGTCTCTACAATAAAAAAAATTAGCTGGGCATGGCGGTGCATGCCTGTAGATCCAGCTACTTGGAAGGCTGAAGTGGAAGGATTGCCTAAGCCCAGCAAGTTGAGGCTGCAGTGGCCGTGAATGTGCCACTGCACTCCAGCCTGGGTGATAGAGTGAGACTCCGACTCAAAAAAAAAAAGATATATAAACGCCATCATACCAGTAATTTCACTAAATGTAAAGAAATTAAACATTCTAATCCAAAAGTAGAGATTGTCATACTGGATTAGAAAAGTGATCCTATTATATCCACCCACAAGTGACAAACTAAAGATCAAAAGCCAAAATGGTTAAAAGTGAACAAATGGAAAATTATATACGCTGTAAATAACCTTAAGCAAACAGGATAGCCAGGTGCAGTGGCTCACATCTGTAATCCCAGCACTTGGGAGAGTAAGAGAATTGCTTGAGCCCATGGGTTCAAACCCAGCCTGGACAACATTGAGACTTTGTTTCTACAGAAAATAAAAAAATTAGCCGGGTGTGGTGGCACACACCAGTAATCCCAGCTACTCAAGAAGCTGAGGCAGAAGGATGGTCTGGACCCAGTATACTCTGCCTGGGTGACAGAGCAAGACCCCAACTTTAAAAAAAAAAAAAAAAAGAAGCCAGATTCAGTGGCTCAGCCTGTAATCCAGCGCCTTGGGAGGCTGAGGTGAGTGGACTGCCTGAGCCTGAGGGTTCGAGACCCGCCTGGGCAACTTGGCGAGACCTCATCTCTACAATAAATCAAAAAATTAGCTGGGTGTGGTAGCGAGCGCCTGTAGCTCCAGCTACTTGGAAGGCTGAGGTGGAAGGATCGCTGGAGCCCAGGTCGTCGAGGCTGCGGTGGCCGGGAGCAGCCACTGCACTCCAGTCTGGGTGACAGAGTGAGACTCCAACTCAAAAAATAAAAAATTAAAAAAAAAAATTAAAAAAATTAAAAATTAAAAGCAAAAGGAAA